>JAKRSK010010470.1:0-53184 GCA_029891615.1 Natrix natrix natrix
TATTTTATAAACCTAATAGCTTTGTTGCCTCCGTCTCTCTATTGAGTTGTAACCATAAAGATAAAGGTTCCCCTCGCACATATGTGCTAGTCGTTCCCGACTCTAGGGGGAATGCTCATCTCCGTTTCAAAGCCAAAGAGCCAGCCCTGTCCGAAGACGTCTCCGTGGTCATGACTCAATGCCGAAGGCGCACAGAACACTGTTACCTTCCCACCAAAGGTGGTTCCTATTTTTCTACTTGCATTTTTGCATGCTTTCAAAGTGTTAGGTTGGCAGAAGCTGGGACAAGTAATGGGAACTCACTCCATTACACGGCACTCGGGATTCAAACTGCCGAACTGCTGACCTTTCTGATCAACAAGCTCAGAGTCTTAGCCATTGAGCCACCATGTCTGGGACCATAGGACAGGGTAAATAAGCTATGATGACAGAAATACAAGATAGATGTAGCATGAAAAAATTACCTGCCAAGGCTGCAGATTTGGAAATTCAACCCTTTGAACCTCCCTTGGTTGGGATTTTGAGCTCATGGCCTCGTGCAAAGAATGTGCCACTGCATAAACAGCATTGTAGATGCTGTAGCTTTGGCCAGTCATCTTCAACTCAAACAGAGGACCAGGTAGATTCTCCAACTTCTCTTCTCCAGTACAGGTTTCAGTAATCATAGATGAAGACAATTCTCTAATTGGAAGTGAACAATTGAACAATTGCCCCCAAACCTCTTGAAGAAATCCATCTTTGTGGGTTGAAAGTTTGATGGCTTGAATAAATTCTTCGAAGCCTCGAAGGTCTCTAGAATGCACAGTAAAGGAAAGAGCCCCATGGAACATCTGGAGATCCCATCTCCTTTGGAATCCCATCAGGATGAAATCAATCGGATTCATCAGGATCCAAACCTTCCTCAATAACACACTCTCTTTATTTTCAGGATCCCAAAAAAATATGATCGTTCTGAGCCACACTATTGTGGTGGACTCTCCGTGGACAAGAAAAACATTCGTTTTTCGATCCATCAATTTATTAGTAATAACTGAGATTGAATTGAGTAATTCTGGCATGTCTTCCAAGTTGAGATATTGTGGAATTTTTTGTGTGAAAGCTAAACAGACCCCGTTCTGCGAAAGAAAAGGTTGCAGTTTCTGCAAAAAAACGCTCTTCCTTATTTTCAAAAGCAAAGAGTCCAATCCATGTCCATCCAAAATGGAGAAGAAGTTTTATAAGTCCAGTGTACTGATGCTCCTCTTTGGGGACCATGCAATAGAGTGGAAATAACTCAGTAATCTGAAAGTCTTCTTGGGCAAAGGAACCATAAGTCAACTAAACAAAAAGAGAAATTCATTATTCATGAAAATCATGGGGAAAATATGAAGGATACTGCTGGATAGAAACTCAATGAAGCTCTCCCTACATTGAATATTTGTCCAATTCTATGTAGATTATGACATTTGCCAGAAAAAAGAAGCAACTAAAATTCCTTGATGAAATATTTTTTTCATCTGAAATATAACGAGATTACAACCACACTCACTTTCCTCATACAGAGTTCCAGTATGTTCATCCCCTTAGAACATCTGGAAACTTGCTAACCATCTGAGCTTTTGAGCTCTTCTCAGCCTAAGAAAACGATTCTTAAGAACTAGTCTTATTGGATTACCTCCTTCCCTTATTTGTAGCACATAAAATAAAATAATTATACATGGAAGACTATGCTGATAGGTTTTTGGAGGAGTAGAATTAATCATCTCTTCATTTACTACAATTATGATTGAGATCTTCAAAAGTACCCCATAGCCCCAATACTTCAACCATTTCCAGCCAAATCAGTTGAGTTTTAAATTCAGTTATTATTTTCAGACCCAACCAAGACATAGCAAGTGGAGTTGTCACCAATTGTCAGGTAGCTTGGTGGAATCTGGAGCTGAGTTGAGGGCAGCAGCTTTGATTTCAGGAAGTGGCTGAAAGGAGATCCTCCCTAAAACCATGAGACATGATAGCAGTGTTCCAATATTTGGGATACTCCTACAAAGATGAGGGGGTTACACTGTTTTCCAAAGCACTAAAATTGAACATGAGAAACAATGTACGGAAATTAACCAAGGAAAGAAGCAACCACGAACTAGGGAGAAATGTCCTAACAGTGAAAACAATTAACCAATGGAACAACTTGTCTTCAGAGATTGGGCCGTAATTTGCCTGAAATGGTATAGGGTCTTCTGCTCAGAGAGGGGGTTGGAATAGAAGATCTCTAATGACCCTTCCAACTGTATTATTCTATGTCCTAAGTGATAGCCAGGCTTTTCTATCCTCCTTTCCACACAGCTCCATCTCTCACCACAGATAGTGGTCAATTCAAAACATGAGGTGACCCTCTCGAATAAGTTTAACTTTGTACTGTAATTTGTGATTTAAATTTAAATTAATTAAGGATTTCGATTTTCTTGACTGATTCCTTTGAGCCAACCTCTTGAGTTGTGGGAGCAATTGCAGAAGGGAGAAAGAAAGAGAGCAAAATTGAAGTCCTGCAGAATGGCATGGCAAAATACTAATTCTGCAGCACCAATCCTTCAACAATGGCTAAAAACAACAACGCTAAATTACTTTTATCGCACACCAAGTGAATTGTAATAAGAAGAGTTGTGACCTATTGCTGGTTTGCATGAGTTATGATTGTAATAAAAGATTTTGATTTAATTGGATTGCCTTGAGCCGGTCTATTGAGTTGTGGGGAAAACAGACGAGGGGTGATAAAAGTGTATTTAATTGAATTGCCAAAGACTGCACAATATTAGATAAACTGTTGATACAGACAGAAAACAGACTGATCAAAGTGCTGTATAGATTCTTGTTGGAATATAAACTAGAGGAGGAACATGTCAAAGAAACCATGGTCGCCTGGGCGAAAAATTTCGGTTACAATGTGGAATTGGCTAAGTGGAAAAAACTTTGGTTACTTAATCAGAAACTAACATTGGCTACGGCATATAAAGAAAATGTTTATAAGATGTTCTACAGATGGCATCTCCCCCCAGCATGGCTTTCCAAAATGTTCAAAAATCTGGCCCAAAATTGTTGGAAGTGTAAAAAAACACCAGGCACTTTCTATCATATGTGGTGGACGTGCAATGAGGCAAAAAAATATTGGAAAATGATCCAATCATGGTTAGAACAAATGGTGGAAGAACATATTATGTTTAAACCAGAAACTTTTCTCCTAGGCATAATACCGGAGGGGTTTAAGAAAGATACACTCTGACTAATTATACATATACTGACTGCAGCGCGCATAACCTATGCACAGTATTGGGGGGGGGGGGGGGAAATACACCATCAGAGCTAGATATAATCAGAAAAGTGTTGGCCTGTGCAGAAGCAGATAGGCTCACTCTGGAACTTAAAAATAAAGGGGAATTAGAATATTTTGAAGTATGGAACAGATTTTACGATTGGTATAAGACAAGATGACAAGACTGGAACAAATGTATATATTGTGATTGGACAGAAGGACAGACAATGTATTAAGTAGATTAATTGTTAATGGTTGAAACTAGCTGTACATAATGTGAATGTACGGTCACTCCGACTCCGCGGTATTGCATTGTTTTAAATGTAAAAATAATAAATATATATTTTTAAAAAAATTGAATTTCTGCAGAAAGGAATGGCAAGCAACTAGTATATACTATTAATTACAAACTTCTTTTCTCTCTCACTCCACCCCGAAACTACCTGTGGAACTTTGAAGACATGTACAGTTTCTGCCATAAAGGATGATGTATCAGGACCTAGTCCCCCAATGATGGCTATGAGATTTTTCCGGCTGTCACATTTGTAGTTGGGGACAAATCCCTGGGATTTGAAAAGCAGGTCCAGAGTGGTGCGATAGGTCATCGTTGGGTTGTTGTAACTGTCATAGATGTGGAACCCGAGAGTGATGTTAGGTAAGATCTGGGAGTCCTCATTGATCTCCTTCACAGCAAAGGCCAAGGCGAGGACGTGCTGGTAGAATTTGGTTATGACACTGCAAATAGTTTAAACACCTCCATTGAACAATATCAGTTGACAATTCTATTATGGTGAAAGCATTGATATATGAGCAACAACCATTTCGGTCTCTGGTGTAAGTGAGAAGATGAGGCTCTTTGTAAAAACACTCAATAATTTCTATAGTTTTCAACTACAGCATTTCCATGATTTGCAACAAATATGTATCTAACAAAGTTGTGGTTCTTGTTTGAAACATGTATTTCTATTCTGTATTCTACAAAATAGAATACAGCCAGCAAGTATCACTCTTTTAATATATGTAAGTAATGCTAGTTGTGACTGCATGGACTGGATAATTAGATTCACTAAATGTTCTCCAAAAATGTTCTCCAGAAGACTTCTTGCACCTTAACTTCATGCAATTTGTGAATAAGACTTTAATACAATGAGAAGAAAACGATTTGTTTTCCCACAATCGGATATGTTTGAAAGACAAGGAAGGTTTATATAAAAACCTTGCATTTATTCTCAAAGAACTATTCGTCAAAAAAGGAATTTTGGCATATCTAGCTCAGTTTAGAAAATGAATGGAAAGTAAAATAGAATAGAATAGAACAGAACAGAATAGAATTCTTTATTGGCCAAGTGACTGGACACAAAATTAATTTGTCTCTGGTTATGAACACTTCCTAAAAGAAGTGTTCATAAAAGAAAAAAAAAATACATTCATCAAGAATCATAAGATACAACACATAGAGATAGACATAGGTTACTAATAAGCAATCAAATCATACTAGGAAATACCTAAACAATATAAAACAATCCTCACAGTGGTAAATCATAACGTTTTAGAGAAGGAAGCTTTTTAAATTCAAGTCCAAAAACGTTGTGAATTATCTGAGACACCATCCCACCTACGATGAGGTCACCAGGCTGGTACCACTCATGGGGAACAGGGAAGACATTGCTCGCAGGGCAGCTCAGAGTAACTGCTTTCTTCAGCAAGAGCATCAGAAGGAACAACATCTTCAGGCATTTGTCATAGGGAAAATATTTGTGTCTCCTGTCCATAAGGATGCTTGTATTTCAGTGGTTCATTCAATGTTTAAGCCAAGGTTTATATCTGACAATGCACCTAATCAGAAATCCCATCATTTTCTATCTGAAGTTCCATGTGTGTAGCAAATTTGTATACTGACTATCACTAGGATTGAACAGATGTTCTGGGGGGGGGGGAAAGGAGGGAGGAAACTTGTAAGAATGAGTCTGATGGAGTGGTTATTATCTCTTTGTGCCAAATTCCCTGGAGTTCAAGAGTTACTTCATAACCAAATAGATACCTTAAGTGTTGCTGAATTTAAATACCTTTATGCATAGACCTTGAGGTTTTGGTTTAGCTAAAAAAACACTTGTTGGTTCCTGTAGGAGATAATTATTTTGTTTTTTATGAGAGAATAAGTGGTTCAATTGAAAGTTCACCTTTTTTTCCAATGATGAAATTCTAATGAAAGTAATCTAAGGGACATTGGCAATTAAAAACAGCCTCAAGTGTTGAAATTCATGTTCATTCCTTACAATGGAGCAAGGTTCCCATTTTCCATATAAAATGAACAGAATTGTTTAGTAGAGAAGATTTATTTATAGAAGGTAATATTTCACTTATTAGTGAATGCAGCAATCTTTTTTGAGCAGGGAACTTCAAAGGCACAAACCAGAGTAGAAAATATTGAACTGATACTCAAAGAAAAGAAAAATGGTGGTTTCTGTCTGTGACTGTCACAATTTCCATGGCTCTGTTTCAGTAGGTTGTGTGTTGCTCCATTGAATCCTTACCTTCATGTGTAATGTCACACAAGGACACTTGAACTTCTTCTCTGAAACTTTCATTGCTCCTTTACCAAATTATAGTCTGCAACGTAACGTATTTCCTGAGTGCTGGTTCTTTTATTGATGGTTGTCCCAAAGGTGATTTTTCAAAAGGCAACTGGACTGGACATAGAAACTCTCTAACATTCACATCTCAAAGACCCCAGACCTATCCCATAGGGATATCCCCCTGATACCATGTTAAGTACATCTTCATAAAACGTAATTCCCTTTTTACTACATTTATGAAATCATTTATAAATAGAAAATATAAAAACCATGAAAATGGCAAAGTCCCATCCCCTAAGGAGGTAAATTTGGTGGGATCCAGAAGAAGGGCTTTCTTCATGGTGGCTCTGGAACATCATCCCTTCAGAAATTAGACTCTCTCCCACTTTGACACACTTATGTAAAGTACTAAAAGGCCTGATTTTGCCAGCGGCCTAGGGAATCGTGGGTGGGATGGAGTCCATCAAATGACTTATTTGATTGTGTGTTGTCATTGCAAGGGGGGGGGATATCGTTTTTTATTTTTGTTCATATTGTGTTTTATTGCTTACAAGCTGCCTAAAGTCACTGTGAGCAAGTAGGCAAGTATTTAAATTTGCTTCATAAATAAGTAAACTGCATACATTGGATAAGATTTAATTCAATATCTCAAATATTCTGACACGACAACTGGATTCTCAACATCTTGCTAACTTGGGGTGTTGAAAGACAGAAGGTGTGTAATTAAATAATATTGGAGAATGGTTGCAAATGCTGCGGAAGGAGCTTTTCTTTTCCAATTGGCCACTATAATAAATCTTAGTGACCAGCATAATTGCTCCATTGTCAGAATTAATGACTTCTATATGTCTCCTATAGATAGCAAACAATCCTTCTCTTTTTTTGTGTGAGCAATTTCTTGAAGCCAGAAAAAGTACATGATGTGCTACTTTCTCTTTTTGAGTTGCTCCCTGTGGTTGAGGTCAGGCCGCAAAACAATGATGTAGCATTTTGGGAGGAATATGCATCCCAGTAATGCAGCGCTGGAGGCCAAGATGGAGAAGACCTCCACAGCTACCATGAATTTTCCTTTTGTGCTCAGATAGGCTGGAAAGAAGGAGATCCACACACTGCAAAAGGCCAACATGCTGAAGGTGATGAACTTGGCTTCGTTAAAGCTGTCGGGTAATTTACGGGCAAGGAAAGCCACAATGAAGCTGGCGATGGCCAAGATACCCATGTAGCCCAAGACACAGTAGAAGAAGAAAACTGACCCCTCATTGCACTGTAAAATCATTTCTTGGGGCTCTGAATTCTTGTCTAACTGAGGGAATGGAGGTGATGTCGACCACCAAAGAATGCAAAGACATACTTGGAATAGAGAACAGGAAAGGACAATACAAAAAACCAATCTATTCCCCACCCATTTCCTCATCTGAGATCCTGGGTTAGTAGCCACGAAGGCTACAACCACAGTGATGGTTTTGACCAGGACACAAGAAATGGCCACTGAGAAGGTGATGCCAAACATTGATTGCCGGAGAAGGCAGGTCACTTTCCCAGGCTGGCTGAGGAAAAGCAAAGAGGAGAGAAAACAGAGCAGAAGAGAGACAAGGAGGGTGTAGGTGAGGGACCTGTTGTTGGCTTTGACAATGGGCGTATCCTTGAACTTAATAAATGTTCCAAGCACCCAAGAGGTCAAGAAGAAGAAACCAAGAGCTGCTGAGGCCAAACTAATTCCTAAGGTTTCTTCAAAAGTAAGAAAGACCAGCAGTTTCAGGATACATCCATTCTTTTGTTTATTTGGATAATGATCTTCCGAACATTGAAAACAGTCATCCATATCTGAAAGAAAAGTCAAGGAAAGTTTTTATACATTCCATATTTTTGAAAATGATATTTTTTATGGATGCTAACCATTATCCCGCTCACATTTCTTTTGATTGGCTACCAGTTGGATCACGTTTCTATGGAAATACTATTTTTCCATCCTTGTATCAGCTGGGACCAGCATAAAAGAAGTACAATGGGAAGGGCAATTATTCTATGAATTGCAGCCCTGTCTAGCCCTTCAAAATTATTAAAATTTAGACCCTTTCGACTTTTCCCATTTTTCCAAAACAAAGAGAAGAAATCTGTGAGGTTGGATATAAGAGCTCAGGTCTTCTTGGGCAAACTTGGAATTCAGAATGACAGGTTGTGATTCACAAGTATTGAAGCGAATATTCACCTTGAAGGACTCACAAAACCATCTGCTACATTGAAATAGTGTATTACAGTTTGCTTAGGAGTATCTAATGACAACTGGAATGTCTAACCTACCCCTTTGATTTGAAATCTTTCCTTCTGGGCAAGGAACACAGTCGTAGCAACAGAATTGTTCTCCTTCCAACCTTTTCTTGCAGTATCCAGGGCAGCAGGGGTCATTACACAGAGAAATTGGAATAGCCTGGTCATAAACATAAATTCCTAAAGGGTTAGTCCTGGTGTATGTATAAAGCAAAGGTTTCTCTGTCCAGTCATATCCAGCTCTAAGGCACAATGCTCATCTCCGTTTCTTGGCCAAGGGAGCCAGCATTGTCCGAAGATATTTTCCATAGTCATGTGACCTGCATGGCTATATGCCAAATGCACAAGGAACACTGTTACCTTCCCACCAAAGTGGTACCTATGAATCTACTCACATTTGCCTGCTTTTGAATGCCTAGGTGAGAAGGAGCGGAGGCAAGAAAAGGAGCTCACCATATTGCATAACTTGCAGGTGTCAAACCAGGGCTGTCAGCTATCCAGCTGACAAACTCAGTGTATTTAACCATTGAGCATGGTCTATGTGTACTAGCCAATAAAATGTTGACATTATAAGGATGTGCAAATGGCGTGTTTGGAGAATGGCGTGATTACAACTCCTGTGATTTCAAATGGCAATGTAACCCAAATGTGAACACCTATCTTTTAAATTGTAATGTCACTTTGTCAGTTTGACGAACGCTTGATCATTGACAATATTTGTACAGAATGTGCCATTTCAAAATGAGAGAGAAAAGTAGATTTCTAAAGCGATTATGTTCAATATTGGATCAAAATGGATCAGGGAAGAGTTGATTCAATGAGTCCATACCTGGTTAAAAGCTGGGTGCCAGACAATCACCTCTTCATCAATGATTAATTCCTTGGCATTGGAAATTTGAGGATCCATCTTTCCAACTCTAATTCTCTGAAAGGATCTGTTTGGAAAAGTGATCAAGTTGGTGATGTCAAATCCACCTGTTGCTTCCCCTTTCTCATTCAGGAAGACTCTCTCCCCAGCTGAATTGTTAAAAGCAATGCCTTGAAGAAATGAGTGGAGCTACTTGAAAGAGAATGAAAGAGAGGAGAGAGAGAGAGAGAGAGAGAGAGAGAGAGAGAGAGAGAGAGAGAGAGAGAGAGAGAGAGAGAGAGAGAGAGAGAATGAATGAGTGAATTGGAAGGATAATAATAATAAAGTGGCCAGCATATTTAACTTTCGCTTACTCATTCTTCCCTTCGCTCTAACAAATATCAAATAAGTTCAATTAAAATATAAATAATTTATATTTCAGAGTAAGACACAGGTCTGTTTTAGTATTAATGTAATGTTATTTCTTCGGGGGGGGGGGGGGGGGAGGGACCAAAACAATAGCAGTTAACAAATCATAACCAAAGCAAGGTATTGATATTAAGCAATTTGATTCAGATATGATTTATATTCACTTTTTAAACAACTAGACAATCAAATGTGGACCATATCTAAACTCATCATACATTGTTCATTTTTCATTAGTTCAAATATTCTTCACATCCTGAGATGTCACACATTCCCTTTAGCCAGATTTTATCGTCTTACACTCAATTGTTGAGACAGAGAGAGTATAAAGTACCCTAACAATGCCTGTTTCATAATAAGTGACCCAATATTGTAATACAAAAAGCAGTGATTTATTAACAGCTTCATTAGGCATTCTTCATTAGGCATTTCTTATTCACAGCCATCTTTTTTGCTTTCTTTATCTGCTTTTGAACTTTGCCCGTGTTTCTGTCCTCCCTTCAGCCTGTCATAAATCATGTTATCCAATAGCTTCATTCATTTCAAACCAGCTACTGTAATCTGAGAACCAGCTCCGCCGACGCTCTGCATGGAATATCAACACAGAGAGTTGACATCCGGCTCCCCTCACTTTTCAAAGGCAATCTGTGCAAGCAAAAACAATTTGAGTACCAGTATGGGATTCAAGGCTGCGTTCTCTCCCCCCCCCCCCCGGCTTGTTTGGATTTTTTTCATGGAATCTCTCTATAGGGCGATCAGCCTGGATATTTCTACTCTTTACCCAAGATGCCTCTGACAAGGGATAGCCCTTCCACTTAATTAAGTACTGGAGTTGCCTCCTGTGCCACCTCGAATCAAGGATGCATTGCACCTCATAATGGGTTTGGCCCCCTATGACCACAGATTGAGATAAAGAAAGAGAGAGATGGATGGAGAGAGGAAGCGAGAGAATGAGAGAATGAGCAAGAGTGAGAGGAAGATGGAAAGAGAGAGAAAGATGGAGAGAGAGAGAAGGATGGAGAGAAAGAGAGAAAGATGGACAGAGAGAGGGAAAGAGAGAATGAGAGAAAGATGGATGGAGAGAAAGAAGGAAGGAGAGAGAGACTGAGAGAAAGTGAGAGAGAAATGGATGGAGAGAGGAAGAGAGAGAATGAGAGAGAGAGAGAGAGAGAGAGAGAGAGAGGAAGATGGAAAGAGAGAGAAGGATGGATTATATATATCTGCATCCCAACTCTGGGATGCATCCCAAATGTTCATGAGCCAAGGGCAAGTTCATTAGAGAACTGGCTGAGGATAATTTTGGATAGCAATAGCACTTAGACTTATATACTGCTTCACTCTCTGTAAGCAGTTTGCAGAGTCACCATTTGTGCCCAACAACCTGGCTCCTCATTTTACTGAACTCAGAAGGATGGAAGGCTGAGTCAACCTCGAGCCAGTGGGCATCGAACAGCCAAACTGCTGGCAACCGGCAGCCAGTACAAGTAGCCTGCAGTACTGTTCTCTAACCACTGCGCCACCATGGTTTATTCACAAGCTAATAAGAAAAGGGAAGTGTCCTACATTTCAGAATATTGAGGGGGCACAAAAAGAAGAAAGAGTGCCTTCAGACTCAATGCAATTGAATTCTTCTTGGAATCCAGATGGATAAAACCACAAGACAGGCCAATTCTATGTGGAAGTGAAAAGTTATTTATAAAATGAAAATTGATGCATAGAGTAAATTCTCTTGGCTATATTGAAATTACAGTTTAAGTCTGTACTCTTATTTTATAAACCTAATAGCTTTGTTGCCTCCGTCTCTCTATTGAGTTGTAACCATAAAGATAAAGGTTCCCCTCGCACATATGTGCTAGTCGTTCCCGACTCTAGGGGGAATGCTCATCTCCGTTTCAAAGCCAAAGAGCCAGCCCTGTCCGAAGACGTCTCCGTGGTCATGACTCAATGCCGAAGGCGCACAGAACACTGTTACCTTCCCACCAAAGGTGGTTCCTATTTTTCTACTTGCATTTTTGCATGCTTTCAAAGTGTTAGGTTGGCAGAAGCTGGGACAAGTAATGGGAACTCACTCCATTACACGGCACTCAGGATTCAAACTGCCGAACTGCTGACCTTTCTGATCAACAAGCTCAGAGTCTTAGCCATTGAGCCACCATGTCTGGGACCATAGGACAGGGTAAATAAGCTATGATGACAGAAATACAAGATAGATGTAGCATGAAAAAATTACCTGCCAAGGCTGCAGATTTGGAAATTCAACCCTTTGAACCTCCCTTGGTTGGGATTTTGAGCTCATGGCCTCGTGCAAAGAATGTGCCACTGCATAAACAGCATTGTAGATGCTGTAGCTTTGGCCAGTCATCTTCAACTCAAACAGAGGACCAGGTAGATTCTCCAACTTCTCTTCTCCAGTACAGGTTTCAGTAATCATAGATGAAGACAATTCTCTAATTGGAAGTGAACAATTGAACAATTGCCCCCAAACCTCTTGAAGAAATCCATCTTTGTGGGTTGAAAGTTTGATGGCTTGAATAAATTCTTCGAAGCCTCGAAGGTCTCTAGAATGCACAGTAAAGGAAAGAGCCCCATGGAACATCTGGAGATCCCATCTCCTTTGGAATCCCATCAGGATGAAATCAATCGGATTCATCAGGATCCAAACCTTCCTCAATAACACACTCTCTTTATTTTCAGGATCCCAAAAAAATATGATCGTTCTGAGCCACACTATTGTGGTGGACTCTCCGTGGACAAGAAAAACATTCGTTTTTCGATCCATCAATTTATTAGTAATAACTGAGATTGAATTGAGTAATTCTGGCATGTCTTCCAAGTTGAGATATTGTGGAATTTTTTGTGTGAAAGCTAAACAGACCCCGTTCTGCGAAAGGAAAGGTTGCAGTTTCTGCAAAAAACGCTCTTCCTTATTTTCAAAAGCAAAGAGTCCAATCCATGTCCATCCAAAATGGAGAAGAAGTTTTATAAGTCCAGTGTACTGATGCTCCTCTTTGGGGACCATGCAATAGAGTGGAAATAACTCAGTAATCTGAAAGTCTTCTTGGGCAAAGGAACCATAAGTCAACTAAATAAAAAGAGAAATTCATTATTCATGAAAATCATGGGAAAAATATGAAGGATACTGCTGGATAGAAACTCAATGAAGCTCTCCCTACATTGAATATTTGTCCAATTCTATGTAGATTATGACATTTGCTAGAAAAAAGAAGCAACTAAAATTCCTTGATGAAATATTTTTTTCATCTGAAATATAACGAGATTACAACCACACTCACTTTCCTCATACAGAGTTCCAATATGTTCATCCCCTTAGAACATCTGGAAACTTGCTAACCATCTGAGTTTTTGAGCTCTTCTCAGCCTAAGAAAACGATTCTTAAGAACTAGTCTTATTGGATTACCTCCTTCCCTTATTTGTAGCAGATAAAATAAAATAATTATACATGGAAGACTATGCTGATAGGTTTTTGGAGGAGTAGAATTAATCATCTCTTCATTTACTACAATTATGATTGAGATCTTCAAAAGTACCCCATAGCCCCAATACTTCAACCATTTCCAGCCAAATCAGTTGAGTTTTAAATTCAGTTATTATTTTCAGACCCAACCAAGACATAGCAAGTGGAGTTGTCACCAATTGTCAGGTAGCTTGGTGGAATCTGGAGCTGAGTTGAGGGCAGCAGCTTTGATTTCAGGAAGTGGCTGAAAGGAGATCCTCCCTAAAACCATGAGACATGATAGCAGTGTTCCAATATTTGGGATACTCCTACAAAGATGAGGGGGTTACACTGTTTTCCAAAGCACTAAAATTGAACATGAGAAACAATGTACGGAAATTAACCAAGGAAAGAAGCAACCTAGATCTAGGGAGAAATTTCCTAACAGTGAAAACAATTAACCAATGGAAGAACTTGTCTTCAGAAACTGGGGCGGAATTTGCCTGAAATGGTATAGGGCCTCCTGCTCGGAGAGCGGGTTGGAATAGAAGATCTCTAATGACCCTTCCAACTCTATTATTCTATGTCCTAAGTGATAGCCAGACGTTTCTATCCTCCTTTCCACACAGCTCCATCTCTCACCACAGATAGTGGTCAGTTCAAAACATGAGGTGACCCTCTCGAATAAGATTAACTTTGTACTGTAATTTGTGGTTTAAATT
Source organism: Natrix natrix natrix (assembly GCA_029891615.1). Taxonomy (NCBI): domain Eukaryota; kingdom Metazoa; phylum Chordata; class Lepidosauria; order Squamata; family Natricidae; genus Natrix; species Natrix natrix. The sequence continues at coordinate 13,578 of JAKRSK010010470.1, forward strand.
TAAATTAATTAAGGATTTCGATTTGCTTGACTGATTTTTTTGAGCCACCCTCTTGAGTTGTGGGAGCAATTGCAGAAGGGAGAAAGAAAGAGAGCAAAACTGAAGTCCTGCAGAATGGCATGGCAAAATACTAATTCTGCAGCACCAATCCTTCAACAATGGCTAAAAACAACAACGCTAAATTACTTTTATCGCACACCAAGCGAATTGTAATAAGAAGAGTTGTGACCGATTGCTGGTTTGCATGAGTTATGATTGTAATAAAAGATTTTGATTTAATTGGATTGCCTTGAGCCGGTCTATTGAGTTGTGGGAAAAACAGACGAGGGGTGATAAAAGTATATTTAATTGAATTGCCAAAGAAAATAAACTGTTGATACAGACAGAAAACAGACTGATCAAAGTGCTGTATAGATTCTTGTTGGAATATAAACTAGAGGAGGAACATGTCAAAGAAACCATGGTCGCCTGGGCGAAAAATTTCGGTTACAATGTGGAATTGGCTAAGTGGAAAAAACTTTGGTTACTTAATCAGAAACTAACATTGGCTACGGCATATAAAGAAAATGTTTATAAGATGTTCTACAGATGGCATCTCCCCCCAGCACGGCTTTCCAAAATGTTCAAAAATCTGGCCCAAAATTGTTGGAAGTGTAAAAAAAACACCAGGCACTTTCTATCATATGTGGTGGACGTGCAATGAGGCAAAAAAATATTGGAAAATGATCCAATCATGGTTAGAACAAATGGTGGAAGAACATATTATGTTTAAACCAGAAACTTTTCTCCTAGGCATAATACCGGAGGGGTTTAAGAAAGATACACTCTGTCTAATTATACATATACTGACTGCAGCGCGCATAACCTATGCACAGCATTGGAAAAAAGAAAATACACCATCAGAGCTAGATATAATCAGAAAAGTGTTGGCCTGTGCAGAAGCAGATAGGCTCACTCTTGAACTTAAAAATAAAGGGGAATCAGAATATTTTGAAGTATGGAACAGATTTTACGATTGGTATAAGACAAGATGACAAGACTGGAACAAATGTATATATTGTGATTGGACAGAAGGACAGACAATGTATTTAAGTAGATTAATTGTTAATGGTTGAAACTAGCTGTACATAATGTGAATGTACGGTCACTCCGACTCCGCGGTATTGCATTGTTTTAAATGTAAAAATAATAAATATATATTTTTTAAAAAATTGAATTTCTGCAGAAAGGAATGGCAAGCAACTAGTATATACTATTAATTACAAACTTCTTTTCTCTCTCACTCCACCCCGAAACTACCTGTGGAACTTTGAAGACATGTACAGTTTCTGCCATAAAGGATGATGTATCAGGACCTAGTCCCCCAATGATGGCTATGAGATTTTTCCGGCTGTCACATTTGTAGTTGGGGACAAATTCCTGGGATTTGAAAAGCAGGTCCAGAGTGGTGCGATAGGTCATCGTTGGGTTGTTGTAACTGTCATAGATGTGGAACCCGAGAGTGATGTTAGGTAAGATCTGGGAGTCCTCATTGATCTCCTTCACAGCAAAGGCCAAGGCGAGGGCATGCTGGTAGAATTTGGTTATGACACTGCAAATAGTTTAAACAGCCCCATTGAACAATATCAGTTGACAATTCTATTATGGTGAAAGCATTAATCTATGAGTAACAACCACTTCTGTCTCTTTTGTAAGTGAGAAGATGAGGCTCTTTGTAAAAACACTCAATAATTTGTATAGTTTTCAACTGTATAATGGGTTTCCATGATTTGCAACAAATATGAATAGAAGGAAGTTGTGGTTTCTGTTCAAGCTATGATATTTATTTCTATCAGTTTCGCTGAATATAGGGAGGATAACTCATTTAATATACATATGTCATGAGAGTAGTGACTGCAAAGACTAGATCATTTTAATTATCTTATACTCACTAAATGTTCCCCCAAAGACTTCTTGCACCATAATTTCATACATTTCGTGAGTAAGTCTTTAATACAATGAAAAGTAAATGATTTGTTTCCTCACAATCAGATAGGTTTGAAAGACAAGGAAGCAAGTTTTATGAAAAAAAAACATGCATTTATTCTCAAAGAACTATTAGCCATATAAACAATTTTGGGAGATTTGGCTAAAATGAATGGAAAGAAAAAAATTCTTACAGTGGTAAATCATAAGGTTTTAGAGTAGGACGTTCCTTAAATTCAATTTCAAAAAAGTGGTAAATTATCTGAGACACCATCCCACCTACGATGAGGTCACCAGGCTTATGGTGAAAGCATTGATATATGAGTAAGAACCATTTCGGTCTCTGGTATAAGTGAGAAGATGAGAGTCTTTGTAAAACACTCAATAATTTCTATAGTTTTCAACTACAGCGTTTCCATGATTTGCAACAAATATGTATCGAACATAGTTGTGGTTCTTGTTTCAAACATGTATTTCTATTTTGTATTCTACAAAATAGAATACAGCCAGCAAGTATCACTCTTTTAATATATGTAAGTAATGCTAGGAGTGACTGCATGGACTGGATAATTAGATTCACTAAATGTTCTCCAAAAATATTCCCCAAAAGACTTCTTGCACCTTAACTTCATGCATTTTGTGAATAAGACTTTAATACAATGAGAAGAAAACGATTTGTTTTCCCACAATCGGATATGTTTGAAAGACAAGGAAGGTTTATATAAAAACCTTGCATTTATTCTCAAAGAACTATTAGTCAAAAAAAGAATTTTGGCATATCTAGCTCAGTTTAGAAAATGAATGGAAAGTAAAATAGAATAGAATAGAACAGAACAGAATAGAATTCTTTATTGGCCAAGTGACTGGACACAAAATTAATTTGTCTCTGGTTATGAACACTTCCTAAAAGAAGTGTTCATAAAAGAAAAAAAAAATACATTCATCAAGAATCATAAGATACAACACATAGAGATAGACATAGGTTACTAATAAGCAATCAAATCATACTAGGAAATACCTAAACAATATAAAACAATCCTCACAGTGGTAAATCATAACGTTTTAGAGAAGGAAGCTTTTTAAATTCAAGTCCAAAAACGTTGTGAATTATCTGAGACACCATCCCACCTATGATGAGGTCACCAGGCTGGTACCACTCATGGGGAACCGGGAAAGCATCACTCACAGGGCAGCTCAGAGTAACTGCTTTCTGCACCAAGAGCATCAGAAGGAACAACATCTTCAGGCATTTGTCATAGGGAAAATATTTGTGTCTCCTGTCCATAAGGATGCTTGTATTTCAGTGGTTCATTCAATGTTTAAGCCAAGGTTTATATCTGACAATGCACCTAATCAGAAATCCCATCATTTTCTATCTGAAGTTCCATGTGTGTAGCAAATTTGTATACTGACTATCACTAGGATTGAACAGATGTTCTGGGGGGGGGAAGGAGGGAGGAAACTTGTAAGAATGAGTCTGATGGAGTGGTTATTATCTCTTTGTGCCAAATTCCCTGGAGTTCAAGAGTTACTTCATAACCAAATAGATACCTTAAGTGTTGCTGAATTTAAATACCTTTATGCATAGACCTTGAGGTTTTGGTTTAGCTAAAAAAACACTTGTTGGTTCCTGTAGGAGATAATTATTTTGTTTTTTATGAGAGAATAAGTGGTTCAATTGAAAGTTCACCTTTTTTTCCAATGATGAAATTCTAATGAAAGTAATCTAAGGGACATTGGCAATTAAAAACAGCCTCAAGTGTTGAAATTCATGTTCATTCCTTACAATGGAGCAAGGTTCCCATTTTCCATATAAAATGAACAGAATTGTTTAGTAGAGAAGATTTATTTATAGAAGATAATATTTCACTTATTAGTGGATGCAGCAATCTTTTTTGAGCAGGGAACTTCAAAGGCACAAACCAGAGTAGAAAATATTGAACTGATACTCAAAGAAAAGAAAAATGGTGGTTTCTGTCTGTGACTGTCACAATTTCCATGGCTCTGTTTCAGTAGGTTGTGTGTTGCTCCATTGAATCCTTACCTTCATGTGTAATGTCACACAAGGACACTTGAACTTCTTCTCTGAAACTTTCATTGCTCCTTTACCAAATTATAGTCTGCAACGTAACGTATTTCCTGAGTGCTGGTTCTTTTATTGATGGTTGTCCCAAAGGTGATTTTTCAAAAGGCAACTGGACTGGACATAGAAACTCTCTAACATTCACATCTCAGAGACCCCAGACCTATCCCAAAGGGATATCCCCCTGATACCATGTTAAGTACATCTTCATAAAACGTAATTCCCTTTTTACTACATTTATGAAGTCATTTATAAATAGAAAATATAAAAACCATGAAAATGTCAAAGTCCCATCCCCTAAGGAGGTAAATTTGGTGGGATCCAGAAGAAGGGCTTTCTTCATGGTGGCTCTGGAACATCATCCCTTCAGAAATTAGACTCTCTCCCACTTTGACACACTTATGTAAAGTACTAAAAGGCCTGATTTTGCCAGCGGCCTAGGGAATCGTGGGTGGGATGGAGTCCATCAAATGACTTATTTGATTGTGTGTTGTCATTGCAGGGAGGGGGATATCGTTTTTTATTTTTGTTCATATTGTGTTTTATTGCTTACAAGCTGCCTAAAGTCACTGTGAGCAAGTAGGCAAGTATTTAAATTTGCTTCATAAATAAGTAAACTGCATACATTGGATAAGATTTAATTCAATATTTCAAATATTCTGACACGACAACTGGATTCTCAACATCTTGCTATCTTGGGGTGTTGAAAGACAGAAGGTGTGTAATTAAATAATATTGGAGAATGGTTGCAAATGCTGCAGCAGGAGCATTTCTTTTCCAATTGGCCACTATAATAAATCTTAGTGACCAGGATAATTGCTCCATTGTCAGAATTAATGACTTCTATATGTCTCCTATAGATAGCAAACAATCCTTCTCTTTTTTTGTGTGAGCAATTTCTTGAAGCCAGAAAAAGTACATGATGTGCTACTTTCTCTTTTTGAGTTGCTCCCTGTGGTTGAGGTCAGGCCGCAAAACAATGATGTAGCATTTTGGGAGGAATATGCATCCCAGTAATGCAGCGCTGGAGGCCAAGATGGAGAAGACCTCCACAGCTACCATGAATTTTCCTTTTGTGCTCAGATAGGCTGGAAAGAAGGAGATCCACACACTGCAAAAGGCCAACATGCTGAAGGTGATGAACTTGGCTTCGTTAAAGCTGTCGGGTAATTTACGGGCAAGGAAAGCCACAATGAAGCTGGCGATGGCCAAGATACCCATGTAGCCCAAGACACAGTAGAAGAAGAAAACTGACCCCTCATTGCACTGTAAAATCATTTCTTGGGGCTCTGAATTCTTGTCTAACTCAGGGAATGGAGGTGATGTCGACCACCAAAGAATGCAAAGACATACTTGGAATAGAGAACAGGAAAGGACAATACAAAAAACCAATCTATTCCCCACCCATTTCCTCATCTGAGATCCTGGGTTAGTAGCCACGAAGGCTACAACCACAGTGATGGTTTTGACCAGGACACAAGAAATGGCCACTGAGAAGGTGATGCCAAACATTGATTGCCGGAGAAGGCAGGTCACTTTCCCAGGCTGGCTGAGGAAAAGCAAAGAGGAGAGAAAACAGAGCAGAAGAGAGACAAGGAGGGTGTAGGTGAGGGACCTGTTGTTGGCTTTGACAATGGGCGTATCCTTGAACTTAATAAATGTTCCAAGCACCCAAGAGGTCAAGAAGAAGAAACCAAGAGCTGCTGAGGCCAAACTAATTCCTAAGGTTTCTTCAAAAGTAAGAAAGACCAGCAGTTTCAGGATACATCCATTCTTTTGTTTATTTGGATAATGATCTTCCGAACATTGAAAACAGTCATCCATATCTGAAAGAAAAGTCAAGGAAAGTTTTTATACATTCCATATTTTTGAAAATGATATTTTTTATGGATGCTAACCATTATCCCGCTCACATTTCTTTTGATTGGCTACCAGTTGGATCACGTTTCTATGGAAATACTATTTTTCCATCCTTGTATCAGCTGGGACCAGCATAAAAGAAGTACAATGGGAAGGGCAATTATTCTATGAATTGCAGCCCTGTCTAGCCCTTCAAAATTATTAAAATTTAGACCCTTTCGACTTTTCCCATTTTTCCAAAACAAAGAGAAGAAATCTGTGAGGTTGGATATAAGAGCTCAGGTCTTCTTGGGCAAACTTGGAATTCAGAATGACAGGTTGTGATTCACAAGTATTGAAGCGAATATTCACCTTGAAGGACTCACAAAACCATCTGCTACATTGAAATAGTGTATTACAGTTTGCTTAGGAGTATCTAATGACAACTGGAATGTCTAACCTACCCCTTTGATTTGAAATCTTTCCTTCTGGGCAAGGAACACAGTCGTAGCAACAGAATTGTTCTCCTTCCAATCTTTTCTTGTAGTATCCAGGGCAGCAGGCGTCATTACACAGAGAAGTTGGAATAGCCTGGTCATAAACATAAATTCCTAAAGGGTTAGTCCTGGTGTATGTATAAAGTAAAGATTTCTCTGTCCAGTCATATCCACCTCTAAGGCACAATGCTCATCTCCGTTTCTTGGCCAAGGGAGCCAGCATTGTCCGAAGATATTTTCCATAGTCATGTGACCTGCATGGCTATATGCCAAATGCACAAGGAACACTGTTACCTTCCCACGAAAGTGGTACCTATGAATCTACTCGCATTTGCCTGCTTTTGAATGCCTAGGTGAGAAGGAGCGGAGGCAAGAAAAGGAGCTCACCATATTGCATAACTTGCAGGTGTCAAACCAGGGCTGTCAGCTATCCAGCTGACAAGCTCAGTGTATTTAACAATTGAGCATGGTCTATGTGTACTAGCCAATAAAATGTTGACATTATAAGGAAGTGCAAATGGCGTGTTTGGAGAATGGCGTGATTACAACTCCTGTGATTTCAAATGGCAATGTAACCCAAATGTGAACACCTATCTTTTAAATTGTAATGTCACTTTGTCAATTTGACGAATGCTTTATCATTGACAATATTTGTACAGAATGTGCCATTTCAAAATGAGAGAGAAAAGTAGATTTCTTAAGCGATTATGTTCAATATTGGATCAAAATGGATCAGGGAAGAGTTGATTCAATGAGTCCATACCTGGTTAAAAGCTGGGTGCCAGACAATCACCTCTTCATCAATGATTAATTCCTTGGCATTGGAAATTTGAGGATCCATCTTTCCAACTCTAACTCTCTGAAAGGATCTGTTTGGAAAAGTGATCAAGTTGGTGATGTCGAATCCACCTGTTGCTTCCCCTTTCTCATTTAGGGATACTCTCTCCCCGGCTGAATTGTTAAAAGAGATGCCTTGAAGAAACGAATGGAGCTACTTGAAAGAGAATGAAAGAGAGAAGAGAGAGCGAGAGACAGAGAGACAGAGAGAGAGAGAGTGAATTGGAAGGATAATAATAATAAAGTGGCCAGCATATTTAACTTTCGCTTACTCATTCTTCCCTTTGCTCTAACAAATATCAAATAAGTTCAATTAAAATACAAATAATTTATATTTCAGAGTAAGACACAGGTCTGTTTTAGTATTAATGTAATGTTATTTCTTGGGGTGGGGGGGAGGACCAAAACAATAGCAGTTAACAAATCAAAACCAAAGCAAGATATTGATGTTATGCAATTTGATTCAGATATGATTTATATTCACTTTTTAAACAACTAGACAATCAAATGTGGACCATATCTAAACTCATCATACATTGTTCGTTTTTCATTAGTTCAAAGATTCTTCACATCCTGAGACGTCACACATTTCCTTTAGCCAGATTTTATCGTCTTACACTCAATTGTTGAGACAGAGAGAGTGTAAAGTACTCTAACGATGCCTGCTTCATAATAAGCGACCCAATATTGTAATAGAAAAAGCAGTGATTTCTTAACAGCTTCATTAGGCATTTCTTATTCGCAACCATCTTTTTTGCTTTCTTTATCTGCTTTTGAACTTTGCCCGTGTTTCTGTCCTCCCTTCAGCCTGTCATAAATCATGTTATCCAATAGCTTCATTCATTTCAACCCAGCTACTGTAATCTGAGAACCATCTCCGCCGCCGCTCTGCTTGGAATGTCAACACAGAGAGTTGACATTCGGCTCCCCTCACTTTTCAAAGGCAATCTGTGCAAGCAAAAACAATTTGAGCAAAAACAATGGATTCAAGGCTGCGTCCTCCCCCCAGGCTTGTTTGGATTTTTTTCATGGAATCTCTCTATAGGGCGATCAGCCTGGATATTTCTACTCTTTACCCAAGATGCCTCTGACAAGGGATAGCCCTTCCACTTAATTAAGTACTGGAGTTGCCTCCTGTGCCACCTCGAATCAAGGATGCATTGCACCTCATAATGGGTTTGGCCCCCTATGACCACAGATTGAGATAAAGAAAGAGAGAGATGGATGGAGAGAGGAAGCGAGAGAATGAGAGAATGAGCAAGAGTGAGAGGAAGATGGAAAGAGAGAGAAAGATGGAGAGAGAGAGAAGGATGGAGAGAGAAGGATGGAGAGAAAGAGAGAAAGATGGACAGAGAGAGGGAAAGAGAGAATGAGAGAAAGATGGATGGAGAGAAAGAAGGAAGGAGAGAGAGACTGAGAGAAAGTGAGAGAGAAATGGATGGAGAGAGGAAGAGAGAGAATGAGAGAGAGAGAGAGAGAGAGAGAGAGAGAGGAAGATGGAAAGAGAGAGAAGGATGGATTATATATATCTGCATCCCAACTCTGGGATGCATCCCAAATGTTCATGAGCCAAGGGCAAGTTCATTAGAGAACTGGCTGAGGATAATTTTGGATAGCAATAGCACTTAGACTTATATACTGCTTCACGGTGCTTTGCAACTCTCATTTGTGCCCAACAACCTGGCTCCTCATTTTACTGAACTCAGAAGGATGGAAGGCTGAGTCAACCTCGAGCCAGTGGGCATCGAACAGCCAAACTGCTGGCAACCGGCAGCCAGTACAAGTAGCCTGCAGTACTGTTCTCTAACCACTGCGCCACCATGGTTTATTCACAAGCTAATAAGAAAAGGGAAGTGTCCTACATTTCAGAATATTGAGGGGGCACAAAAAGAAGAAAGAGTGCCTTCAGACTCAATGCAATTGAATTCTTCTTGGAATCCAGATGGATAAATCCACAAGACAGGCCAATTCTATGTGGAAGTGAAAAGTTATTTATAAAATGAAAATTGATGCATAGATTAAATTCTCTTGGCTATATTGAAATTACAGTTTAAGTCTGTACTCTTATTTTATAAACCTAATAGCTTTGTTGCCTCCGTCTCTCTATTGAGTTGTAACCATAAAGATAAAGGTTCCCCTCGCACATATGTGCTAGTCGTTCCCGACTCTAGGGGGAATGCTCATCTCCGTTTCAAAGCCAAAGAGCCAGCCCTGTCCGAAGACGTCTCCGTGGTCATGACTCAATGCCGAAGGCGCACAGAACACTGTTACCTTCCCACCAAAGGTGGTTCCTATTTTTCTACTTGCATTTTTGCATGCTTTCAAAGTGTTAGGTTGGCAGAAGCTGGGACAAGTAATGGGAACTCACTCCATTACACGGCACTCAGGATTCAAACTGCCGAACTGCTGACCTTTCTGATCAACAAGCTCAGAGTCTTAGCCATTGAGCCACCATGTCTGGGACCATAGGACAGGGTAAATAAGCTATGATGACAGAAATACAAGATAGATGTAGCATGAAAAAATTACCTGCCAAGGCTGCAGATTTGGAAATTCAACCCTTTGAACCTCCCTTGGTTGGGATTTTGAGCTCATGGCCTCGTGCAAAGAATGTGCCACTGCATAAACAGCATTGTAGATGCTGTAGCTTTGGCCAGTCATCTTCAACTCAAACAGAGGACCAGGTAGATTCTCCAACTTCTCTTCTCCAGTACAGGTTTCAGTAATCATAGATGAAGACAATTCTCTAATTGGAAGTGAACAATTGAACAATTGCCCCCAAACCTCTTGAAGAAATCCATCTTTGTGGGTTGAAAGTTTGATGGCTTGAATAAATTCTTCGAAGCCTCGAAGGTCTCTAGAATGCACAGTAAAGGAAAGAGCCCCATGGAACATCTGGAGATCCCATCTCCTTTGGAATCCCATCAGGATGAAATCAATCGGATTCATCAGGATCCAAACCTTCCTCAATAACACACTCTCTTTATTTTCAGGATCCCAAAAAAATATGATCGTTCTGAGCCACACTATTGTGGTGGACTCTCCGTGGACAAGAAAAACATTCGCTTTTCGATCCATCAATTTATTAGTAATAACTGAGATTGAATTGAGTAATTCTGGCATGTCTTCCAAGTTGAGATATTGTGGAATTTTTTGTGTGAAAGCTAAACAGACCCCGTTCTGCGAAAGGAAAGGTTGCAGTTTCTGCAAAAAACGCTCTTCCTTATTTTCAAAAGCAAAGAGTCCAATCCATGTCCATCCAAAATGGAGAAGAAGTTTTATAAGTCCAGTGTACTGATGCTCCTCTTTGGGGACCATGCAATAGAGTGGAAATAACTCAGTAATCTGAAAGTCTTCTTGGGCAAAGGAACCATAAGTCAACTAAACAAAAAGAGAAATTCATTATTCATGAAAATCATGGGGAAAATATGAAGGAGACTGTGGGATAGAAACTCAATGAAGCTCTCCTTACATTGAATATTTGTCCAATTCTATGTAGATTATGACATTTGCTAGAAAAAAGAAGCAACTAAAATTCCTTGATGAAATATTTTTTTCATCTGAAATATAACGAGATTACAACCACACTCACTTTCCTCATACAGAGTTCCAGTATGTTCATCCCCTTAGAACATCTGGAAACTTGCTAACCATCTGAGTTTTTGAGCTCTTCTCAGCCTAAGAAAATGATTCTTAAGAACTAGTCTTATTGGATTACCTTCTTCCCTTGTTTGTAGCAGATAAAATAAAATAATTATACATGGAAGACTATGCTGATAGGTTTTTGGAGGAGTAGAATTAATCATCTCTTCATTTACTACAATTATGATTGAGATCTTCAAAAGTACCCCATAGCCCCAATACTTCAACCATTTCCAGCCAAATCAGTTGAGTTTTAAATTCAGTTATTATTTTCAGACCCAACCAAGACATAGCAAGTGGAGTTGTCACCAATTGTCAGGTAGCTTGGTGGAATCTGGAGCTGAGTTGAGGGCAGCAGCTTTGATTTCAGGAAGTGGCTGAAAGGAGATCCTCCCTAAAACCATGAGACATGATAGCAGTGTTCCAATATTTGGGATACTCCTACAAAGATGAGGGGGTTACACTGTTTTCCAAAGCACTAAAATTGAACATGAGAAACAATGTACGGAAATTAACCAAGGAAAGAAGCAACCTAGATCTAGGGAGAAATTTCCTAACAGTGAAAACAATTAACCAATGGAAGAACTTGTCTTCAGAAACTGGCGGCGGAATTTGCCTGAAATGGTATAGTGTCTTCTGCTCAGAGAAGGGTTTGGAATAGAAGATCTCTAATGACCCTTCCAACTCTATTATTCTATGTCCTAAGTGATAGCCAGGCTTTTCTATCCTCCTTTCCACACAGCTCCATCTCTCACCACAGATAGTGGTCAGTTCAAAACATGAGGTGACCCTCTCGAATAAGATTAACTTTGTACTGTAATTTGTGGTTTAAATTTAAATTAATTAAGGATTTCGATTTGCTTGACTGATTTTTTTGAGCCACCCTCTTGAGTTGTGGGAGCAATTGCAGAAGGGAGAAAGAAAGAGAGCAAAACTGAAGTCCTGCAGAATGGCATGGCAAAATACTAATTCTGCAGCACCAATCCTTCAACAATGGCTAAAAACAACAACGCTAAATTACTTTTATCGCACACCAAGCGAATTGTAATAAGAAGAGTTGTGACCGATTGCTGGTTTGCATGAGTTATGATTGTAATAAAAGATTTTGATTTAATTGGATTGCCTTGAGCCGGTCTATTGAGTTGTGGGAAAAACAGACGAGGGGTGATAAAAGTATATTTAATTGAATTGCCAAAGAAAATAAACTGTTGATACAGACAGAAAACAGACTGATCAAAGTGCTGTATAGATTCTTGTTGGAATATAAACTAGAGGAGGAACATGTCAAAGAAACCATGGTCGCCTGGGCGAAAAATTTCGGTTGCAATGTGGAATTGGCTAAGTGGAAAAAACTTTGGATACTTAATCAGAAACTAACATTGGCTACGGCATATAAAGAAAATGTTTATAAGATGTTCTACAGATGGCATCTCCCCCCAGCACGGCTTTCCAAAATGTTCAAAAATCTGGCCCAAAATTGTTGGAAGTGTAAAAAAACACCAGGCACTTTCTATCATATGTGGTGGACGTGCAATGAGGCAAAAAAATATTGGAAAATGATTCAATCATGGTTAGAACAAATGGTGGAAGAACATATTATGTTTAAACCAGAAACTTTTCTCCTAGGCATAATACCGGAGGGGTTTAAGAAAGATACACTCTATCTAATTATACATATACTGACTGCAGCACACATAACCTATGCACAGCATTGGAAAAAAGAAAATACACCATCAGAGTTAGATATAATAAGAAAAGTGTTGGCCTGTGCAGAAGCAGATAGGCTCACTCTTGAACTTAAAAATAAAGGGGAATCAGAATATTTTGAAGTATGGAACAGATTTTACGATTGGTATAAGACAAGATGACAAGACTGGAACAAATGTATATATTGTGATTGGACAGAAGGACAGACAATGTATTAAGTAGATTAATTGTTAATGGTTGAAACTAGCTGTACATAATGTGAATGTACGGTCACTCCGACTCCGCGGTATTGCATTGTTTTAAATGTAAAAATAATAAATATATATTTTTAAAAAAATTGAATTTCTGCAGAAAGGAATGGCAAGCAACTAGTATATACTATTAATTACAAACTTCTTTTCTCTCTCACTCCACCCCGAAACTACCTGTGGAACTTTGAAGACATGTACAGTTTCTGCCATAAAGGATGATGTATCAGGACCTAGTCCCCCAATGATGGCTATGAGATTTTTCCGGCTGTCACATTTGTAGTTGGGGACAAATCCCTGGGATTTGAAAAGCAGGTCCAGAGTGGTGCGATAGGTCATCGTTGGGTTGTTGTAACTGTCATAGATGTGGAATCCGAGAGTGATGTTAGGTAAGATCTGGGAGTCCTCATTGATCTCCTTCACAGCAAAAGCCAAGGCGAGGGCGTGCTGGTAGAATTTGGTTATGACACTGCAAATAGTTTAAACACCTCCATTGAACAATATCAGTTGACAATTCTATTATGGTGAAAGCATTGATATATGAGTAACAACCATTTCGGTCTCTGGTGTAAGTGAGAAGATGAGGCTCTTTGTAAAAACACTCAATAATTTCTATAGTTTTCAACTACAGCATTTCCATGATTTGCAACAAATATGTATCGAAGTTGTGGTTTTTGTTTCAAACATGTATTTCTATTTTGTATTCTACAAAATAGAATACAGCCAGCAAGTATCACTCTTTTAATATATGTAAGTAATGCTAGGAGTGACTGCATGGACTGGATAATTAGATTCACTAAATGTTCTCCAAAAATGTTCTCCAGAAGACTTCTTGCACCTTAACTTCATGCAATTTGTGAATAAGACTTTAATACAATGAGAAGAAAATGATTTGTTTTCCCACAATCGGATATGTTTGAAAGACAAGGAAGCAAGAGTAAGTTTATATAAAAAACTTGCATTTATTCTCAAAGAACTATTCGTCAAAAAAGGAATTTTGGCATATCTAGCTCAGTTTAGAAAATGAATGGAAAGTAAAATAGAATAGAATAGAACAGAATAGAATAGAATTCTTTATTGGCCAAGTGATTGGACACAAAATTAATTTGTCTCTGGTTATGAATACTTCCTAAAAGAAGTGTTCATAAAAGAAAAAAAAAATACATTCATCAAGAATCATAAGATAGAACACATAGAGATAGACATAGGTTACTAATAAGCAATCAAATCATACTAGGAAATTGCTAAACAATATAAAACAATCCTCACAGTGGTAAATCATAACGTTTTAGAGAAGGAAGCTTTTTAAAATCAAGTCCAAAAACGTTGTGAATTATCTGAGACACCATCCCACCTACGATGAGGTCACCAGGCTGGTACCACTCATGGGGAACAGGGAAGATATTGCTCGCAGGGCAGCTCAGAGTAACTGCTTTCTTCAGCAAGAGCATCAGAAGGAACAACATCTTCAGGCATTTGTCATAGGGAAAATGTTTGTGTCTCCTGTCCATAAGGAAGTTTGTATTTCAGTGGTTCATTCAATGCTTAAGCCAAGATTTATATCTGACAATGCACCTAATTAGAAATCCCATCATTTTCTATCTGAAGTTCCATGTGTGTAGCAAATTTGTATACTGACTATCACTAGGGTTGAACAGATGTTCTGGAAAAAAGAAAGGAGGGAGGAACTTGGAAGAATGAGTCTGATGGAGCCATTATTATCTCTTTGTGCCAAACTCCCTGGGGTTTCAGAGTTACTTTATAACCAAATAGATACCTTAAGTGTTGCTGAATTTAAATACCTTTATGCATAGACCTTGAGGTTTTGGTTTAGCTAAAAAAACACTTGTTGGTTCCTGTAGGAGATAATTATTTTGTTTTTTATGAGAGAATAAGTGGTTCAATTGAAAGTTCACCTTTTTTTCCAATGACGAAATTCTAATGAAAGTAATCTAAGGGACATTGGCAATTAAAAACAGCCTCAAGTGTTGAAATTCATGCTCATGTTCATTCCTTACAATGGAGCAAGGTTCCCATTTTCCATATAAAATGAACAGAATTGTTTAGTAGAGAAGAGGAAATATTTTTTACATATCAAGGTCTGACAAATAAGTCAATAATTTCTTTGGAGGTTTTATCCACATTTTCAGTCAAACAATGTTGATGAATGAAACAATAAAAATATTGATACTGATACTTCAAAAGTTGCATGAACTATTGACTTTAAAAATTTAATAATCTAATTTAAGTTTAATAATCTACTTTGTCACTTGACAAAGTGACAAAATTAGTGGGACAGAGGACTACTGTTGATATAATTTACTTGGACTTCAGTAAGGCATTCGATAAAGGAGACCATAACCTACTGCTAGATAAAGTAGAAGAATGTGGGTTAGACAGCATCACCACCAGATGGATTCGTAACTGGCTGACCAACCGCACTCAACGTGTAGTCCTCAATGGAACTGCATCTACATGGAGGGAAGTATGCACTGGAGTATCCCAAGGCTCTTTTAAGCCCAGTACACTTCAACATCTTCATTGATGACTTGGACGAGGGGATATATGGGGAACTCATCAAATTTGCAAGTGACAACAAAGTGGCAGGAATAGCCAACACTCCAGAAGATGGGCTCAAGATACAGGAGGATATTGACAGACGTGAACATTGGGTGCTATCTAACAAAATGAAATTCAATGGTGAATAAAATAAGGTTCTAGTTTATGCAAAAAAAACCCAAAAAATTATTGTAGGGTTTCCTGCCTAGGCAGAGGGTTGGACTAGAAGACCTCCAAGGTCCTTTCCAACACTGTTATTCTTTTATATTCTATTTGTTTGTTTGTTCATTTGTGAGAATTTATTTGGCACACATTCACTGTCAGGGTTTCTGGGCTGCTGAAAAAAAATCCAAAGTACAAACAATAGAAATAATAAACATTCCTCCACACACACCCCTGGTTACAAAACCCCATAAAAACAAATTAAACACAAGTCTGTACAATAGTGCAAAAATTCATTAGTGATTAAAACCAGATTAAAATACCCCAAAATTTAAAATAACCGGCCAGGAGAGTCAAGGGATTAGATCATAATTGTGATTGGGCCAGGCCTGCTAATTGGAACAGGTGGGTCTTGAGTTTCTTACGGAAGGAGCGGAGATCAGTAATGATTCTAATGTCAGGGGGGAGGTTGTTCTAGAGGGTCGGGCCCATCACAGAGAAGGCCCTACTCCTGGGCGCTGCCCGCCAGCATTGTTTGGCGGACGGCACCCGGAGGAGTCCCTCTCTGTGAGAGCGAATTGGTCGCAGGGATGTATGGGGTAGGATGCGATCCCGCAAACAACTAGGTCCTGAGCCATGGAGCGCTTTAAAGGTGAGAATCAACACCTTGAAACACACCCGAAAAGCCACAGGTAGCCAGTGCAGCTCGCGCAGGAGAGGTGTTACATGGGAGTACCTAGAACTCCCCATAATTGCCCGCGCGGCCGCATTCTGGACCAGCTGAAGCCTTCGGGTGCATCTCAAGGGGAACCCCATGTAGAGAGCATTGCAGTAATCCAGACGGGACGTCACCAGGGCGTGAGTGACTGTGCGAAGGGCGTACCGGTCCAGTAGGGGGCGCAATTGGCGCACCAGGCGAACCTGGTGGAACACCCCCCTAGCCACGGCCGTCACATGGTCGTCCAGCGACAGCCACGTGTCTAGGAGGACGCCCAAATTGCGCGCCTGGTCCACGGGGGGAAGTTGCTCACCCCCAATGGCCAGAGATGGAGCCCACTAGCTGAACCGGGGCGCCGGTAACCACAGCCACTCTGTCTTGGAAGGGTTGAGCTTGAGTCTGTTGTTGCCCATCCAGACCCGTACTGCCTCCAGGCACCGGGACATCACCTCGACGGATTCGTTGGGGTGGTTCGGGGTGGAGATGTATAACTGAGTATCATCAGCATACAGATGATACTCAACCCCGAAACCTCGAATGATCTCGCCCAGCGGCTTCATGTATGTGTTGAACAGGAGAGGTGAGAGGACCGAACCCTGTGGCACCCCACAAGTGAGTGGCCTCAGGGTCGACCTCTGCTCCCCTTCCAACACACATTGCGTCCGTCCGGAGAGATAGGAGGAGAACCACTGCAGCACAGTGCCCCTCACCCCCAATCCCTCCAGCCGACGCAACAGGATACCATGGTCGATGGTATCGAAAGCTGCTGAGATATCTAATAGGACAAGGATGGAGGAACAACCCCCATCCTTAGCCCTCCAGAGATCATCCACCAACGCGACCAAAGCCAAACCAAATTGGATTGCCTTGAGCCGGCCAAAGTGGTTCGCTGCCACCGGAGAGGCCGCAAAGGCGCAACCCGGTCCAAGGCCCCGGCCGCCGCACTATCCCATGCGGCCACCACGTCCTCCGTCCGGGAGCGGGTCAGGGCTACAGGAAATGGCCCAAGCTCCATCTGGAACCTATGTGGTTCCATCAGTCGCCTGGGGAGGAACCATCTAGGACCTTCTGGTTCCACCTCCCCACAATGGGGGGTAGCGCCTGGGAAGTCAAGCCGGAGAAGCGAGTGATCTGACCATGACAGGGGTGTAATAACTAAATCCCCTATTCCCAGATCACTCATCCATGGCCAGAGACAAAAATAAGGTCCAGCGTGTGTCCTCCCTCGTGTGTGGGGCCCTGAATTATTTGGGTCAGGTCCATGGCTGTCATGGAAGCCATGAACTCCCGAGCCGCCTCGGATGACTCGCCCATCGACGGCAGGTTGAAATCCCCCATAACTAACAGCTTGGGGGTTTCAACCGCCATCTCTGCGATCATCTCGAGGAGCTCTGGCAGGGCTGCTGATGCATAGCGAGGAGCCAAGTATACAATCAGCAAGCCCAACTGACTCCCTGGGCCCCGTCTCACACCAAGAGACTCGCACCCGGATGTCTGTGGTACAGTGAACTCTCTTGGTTCTAGACTCTCCCATAAAACTACCGCTACCCCACCACCCCTACCCCGGGCCCGAGGCTGATGGAATGCACAGTATCCTGGTGGGCACATTTCCACGAGGGGTAAGCCCTCCTCGTGGCCCAACCACGTCTCCGTAATCCCTGCAAGGTCTGGCTCCCCCTCCAAAATCAGATCGTAGATGAGGGGGGCCTTATTGACAACCGACCTTGCGTTGCACAGCATCAGCCCCAGGCCCTGGCTCTGTGAGTCCTGGCCACCTAGAATGCGGGGGTTGGTACAAATGACGGGGCGTGTCCAACAGCCACGGTCTCCCAACTGACTACAGAATCTTTGTCTATCCTCGCACCCACCCCTCCCCACGACCGTTGGAATTTTAAAAGGGCCCTCTAAAGGAACGTCGTTCTCCTTCCCCTCCCCCATTCCGCTCACTTCCCTCACTTCCCTCTCGATCCCACCTGTTTGCCTGGCCCTACCCCTGTTCCTGGCCTGGTTAACCCTCCCCCCACCCTAAAACCCCCTAAAAGCGTTAAAAAACATTTAGATAAAAAACCCCTGAGCCTCCGTTTCCTCCACCTCTCTGGATTAATGAATCCGTCATCAAGGTGGGCCCTCGAAAGGGCGGAGGGCCATGCCTGCAAGAGGGGGGACTCCCGCAGCAGGATCAGGTCTGACCTCGAATACGTGGTAGCTTATAGTCTCAACATGGCCTGAGGTCATTCTGGGTGCTGCTGATGTTAGGCTTATATATCTTTGGAACCAAATAGGTTAACAGCCAGGGTTAAAAAACGAGTAGAGATGGATAAGTGCCCATAGTCCACAGTCCACAGTCCTAGATGGGGGATATTCGATTGCAGAAAATACAACTTCAGCAACAGAGTGGTCAATGCCTGGAACGCTCTACCTGATTCCATTGTTAGTTCCTCAAACTCCCATATCTTTAACCTTAATCTGTCCACCGTGGACCTCACATGTTTCCAAAGAGGTCCCTAAGTGGGCACGCATAAGCGCACCCTACTGTCCCTATCCTACTGTCCCCATTGATATGTACTCATTTTATGTGTTCATGGCCGTGTTACACTTATTTATACCCATCTATTTGTACCAATCTCATACAAAAATATCCATGTCTATACTAATACCTGTTGCCTTGTACATGTTGACAAATGAATAAAATAAATAAAATAAATAAAATAAATAAAATAAATAAAATAAATAAAATAAATAAAATAAATAAAATAAATAAAATAAATAAAATAAATAAAATAAATAAAAATAAATAAAAAATAAATAAAATAAATAAAAATAAAATAAATGAAATGAAATAAAATAAATAATAAATAAATAAATAAATAAATAAATAAATAAATAAATAAATAAATAAATAAATAAATAAATAAATAATAAATAAATAAATGGAGAGACCCATATAAAGCTGCTGATCTCATAATTGGTGGTATAGTCTATCCTTTTTATGAATTGAACTTAAAGCATTATGGGTTTTTTTTTAAATTTTTATATTCTTAGCCAGTTCCCCAATAATTGTTTAGGTGAATAAAAGATGTTACAGTATAAATGTAGGGTTTTTTTATCTAACATAAGCCATTCTGTCCTTCTAATGTTTCTAGTTCTGGGAGAAGAAATCATGTTAAAATGTTAGCAGTAGAAGAGTAGAAACTTTGGTGCAAAAAAGTTTTCAGTGAGTTCACGGTATTTTTTTAAAAAAAGTTTCTACATTGTTACTCCTCATGACTGATACCTGCTAGATATGTTCCTATTCTACTTTGTGAAAAATTGATAGAAAAGAAATGTTTGTCGATTCAAAAAACACTTTCAACAATTTCAACAACCAGGCATATAATTTATTGCAAATCTCCCTTATATGATTTTCATTGGCATTTGCTCATATAAAAAAAATAGTTGAACCAGTGGCCAATTATTATCTCATCAAAACAAAATAATTAACTCCTACAGGAATCACCATATTTTCTCAGCTAGGCCAAAACACCAGAGGCTGCACAGAAGGAAATGATATTCAATAACAGTCAAGGTATCAGCTTGGATAAATGAAACATTTGAAGTACAGGAAGTTTGGCACAAGGGTAACAACAGCTCTGTTGGGCTCATTGCTTCAGATTTCTACCTTCTGTTCTCTTCTGCCAGAGTATCTGTTCAAATACTGTACAGGATATAAATTTGCACTCAGAGGGATATTCAAGTAGAAAAGGAATAGATTTTCTTATTTGGTGCATTCTCACATACAACCTTGGATCAATCTTTAGATGAAGTATTGGACTATAGGTACTTTCTGATCAGGAGGATGGAAGGAAAAACATTTACAAAATAACGAAAGCATGAAGATGTTCCTTGTGATGTTTTTGGTGCATGAAGTAGTCACTCTGAAATGCCCTGCAAGTGATGCTTTCCTTGTTCCACATGAGTGGTACCAGCCTGGAGACCTCATCATTGGTGGGATGGCATCTCACTTCGCTTACCACCTTTATGAAGCTAAATTTAGTGAAAATCCTTCTAAGAAACCTTATGATATACGAGTGTAAGATTTTTTTTTCTATATCTAATCTTACTCAGATTTTCAAAAATCCTTTATATGACTAAAAACTTATCTGTGCATAAATGTAAGGTTTATAATATAATCTATGCCTTTCCTTTCTTCCAATTGGATCTGTTAAAAAAGGGAGAAATAAACTTCTTAACATTATCTTAAAGTATTTCACATGAAATGTATAAAACGTCAAATCAGGAAGTCTATATATGAATATTTACTGGGATAAAGATAACTTTTAGAAAGATTTGGCATTATCTCTCCTCGCAAAACATAAAGTTGGTAAATAAGTGATACCTCCTGAATCTTTTCATAAACTGTTTTTTTAAAAAACGGAATGGAAAATATTGTATTTTGAAAGAAGTGACCACTTGTATTTGTTGCAATACATATTTCTTCGAAGTCAGGGAAATGCTGTGTAAAATAAATTTGAGCTCTGTGGAAATTAGCAATAGAAGAGAATATTTTAGTACAGGGTGGAAAGGAGAGGGTCCTCTCACATTGATTGTTTCCTTGAAGATATTTCATTAGCCAAATTAGGTAATATCATCAGTGCTAGGTTGTGTTGATGTTACCTACTTTGGGTAATGAAATGTCTGGGAAAAAACAGCCAGGCAAAGAGAACACCAAGGACCCCTCTATAGAAATATTAGAAAAACTATTTTCTTTCTATTAGTGTCAGAGAAAGAAATTTTGCTATTTATACAGAAACGTTGTCGCCTTATGAGAATTGTCAATTTTCCCTTTCAACTGGGGGGTATTTAAATTTTTGCAGCATATTCACCAAATTTCATCAACATGTCCTCGCCTTGGCTTTTGCTGTGAAGGAGATCAATGAAGATTCCCAGATCTTACCTAATGTCACTCTTGGCTTCCACATCTATGACAGTTACTATCATTCAAGGATGACCTATCGCACCACTCTGGACCTGCTTTTCAAATCCCAGGAATTTGTCCCTAACTACAAGTGTGACAGGCAGAAGAATCTCATGGCTATCATTGGGGGACTGGATTTTGTCACATCATCTCATATTGCTGAAATTACTGGATCCTTCAAAATTCCACAAGTAAGTTGTGCAAGGGCTAAAGGAGAACAATTCTATATTCTGTTCTTGATATTGTTCTGGATTAATTAAGAAGCAATAAAGATTAGGGTTATGTTTTTATTAAGATGTTCTGCCTGGCTTAAGGTCTATTAGTTGGCATACTTTTGAAACTACAATGCTAAATACAAGAACTGAGTATCCATAGACAGTCCACATCTGAGGAAAGAGTTGAGAATAGTATTCTTTATTTCTATCAAAAGAATTGATCAATTCTATGTGTTAGAAATAATTCCAATAAATTCCTTTCTGTATTTATACTTAGAAGAATTTCAGGAAAATAATTCCTTTCTTGCATGTATGAAAACAGATCAGGACAATTGCATTTGATCTTACAACTCAAGAGAACACTACTCCATTTTCTTGCAGCTGACCTATGGCTCATTACCCCAAGAGCAATTTCAGACCAGTAAGCTCTCTTCACTTTATTTCATGGTCCCCAAAGAGGACCACCAGTACATTGGGATTGTCCAACTGCTTCACCATTTCAAGTGGACATGGATTGGGATATTTGCTGTTGATAACAATAATGGAGAAAATTTCTTACAGAAAATGCTGCCCTTGCTTTCAGAGAAAGGAATCTGCTCATCGTTCATAGAAAGACTTGAACAGCTAATCCACTTGGAAGACTTCCTAAAAGTAATTGAAAAAATCTTAATTATTTCCATGAATTGGATGAACAGCCAAGCCAATGCATTTCTTGTTTATGGAGAATCATTGACAATTATGTGGCTAAGATTTGTCATATTTATGGTAGATCCTGAAAGCAAGCAAATTGCGTTGTTTAGAAGGGTGTGGATCTTGACTGCCCAGATTGATTTCATATTATCAGGATTTCAAATCACATTGGATCTCACCATGTTCCATGGGGCTCTTTCCTTCACTGTTCATTCAACAGCAGTTGCAGGTTTCAAGGAATTTCTTCAGATCATGAATCCTCTTTCAGACTACAGAGATCAGTTTCTGCAGGAAGTTTGGGAACAAGCATTTGATTGTTCATTTCCAAAACCAGAGTTACAAGAAATACAAGAAAGTTTCCAGAAGGAAGGTAGAATATGCACTGAGGAGATGAAGCTGGAGGATC
Source organism: Natrix natrix natrix (assembly GCA_029891615.1). Taxonomy (NCBI): domain Eukaryota; kingdom Metazoa; phylum Chordata; class Lepidosauria; order Squamata; family Natricidae; genus Natrix; species Natrix natrix. The sequence continues at coordinate 36,100 of JAKRSK010010470.1, forward strand.
TCCCTGGACCTGCCTTTGAAATGGAGATGACTGGCCAAAGCTACAGTGTCTACAATGCTGTTTATGCTGTGGCTCATGCTTTGCAGGCTCTGTACACTTTACGGTACAACAGAAAAAAAACAATGATGAGTAAAAATCCTGTCCTTCCACATCCCCCAGCTTGGCAGGTATTCCCTTTGCTTTGGACACTTTTGTTATTTCAATAAGCAGCTTGACGTAGAATTATGTTTTGAAGCCATTGTGGAAAGTCTTAATATTTTCTGCATGAGAAATCAAGCACAAGAAACAACCTAGAAATAAGGAGGAATGTTGTGATGGTGAACTGCTTCTCTTCAGAAGTTTTGAATACTCTCAACACTGGAGATTTTTATGAAGAGGACAGCCACTTATCTGAAATAGCATAGGGTGTTGGATTAGAAGACCTCCAAGTCTTCTGACTCTGATATGCTGTTCTGTCCTAAATAGATATTGAAAAAAACATAGTTTGTGTTGTTGTTTTGGAGCTATTGTATAAATTATGGTTTAGATGTGAGCAAAGGTTATTTACTAAATCACCATACATTGCATAATAAGAGATAGTTAAAATTATAATTTAGATTACTTTTCATTGCCTCCTCCAACAATAATCAATTCTCCAACAATTTTCTACGTGGCTCATGGACCTGTCATGGGTATCAAGCTGAGCTTTCTGTCTCTATCTGGAGTTTTAGAGGAATGAAATAAAAATGGGCCTTCTTAGATGTGGCACCCATAGTATGAAACATGAAACATGTTTGCAATAATCTCTATCTTGCATCTCTCTATGGAGGAATGCTTTAATCTCAGAATCTAAAATTTGAGTAACAGACAATGAGGAAAGATTAGATATGATCTAGGTGGAATTAATTGTTCATTTAGTCAATTTAAATCAGCTGTTTCAAACTCATGGCCCACGGGCTGGATGGATCATGCACTGGCCATGCTCACCCCTGGTTTAGTGAAGGGGGAAAAAGTCATGACGTGTCACATGATGGCATGATGGTGTGAGTTTGACATCCCTGATCTAAATCATAATTTAAGGAAGGTACATAATTCCAGAACCTTTTATTCATTCTGCTTCAATTCATTGTTACTCTTCCTTATATTAATATCAATAAGATAGATAGATAGATAGATAGATAGATAGATGGATGGATGGATGGATGGATGGATGGATGGATGGATGGATGGATGGATGGCAGATAGATAGATAGATAGATAGATAGATAGATAGATAGATAGATAGATAGATAGATAGGACATGTACATTATCAGGCAATATTGATTGTCAAATTTCTAAGGGTTCATACTTTATAATAGTTATAGGAATAGGAAGAATGAGGGAATGAAACTTAAATATGATTTTCTCTTCTCTACTATATTGTTTTTAATGCCCTCTCTCTTTCAATCCTTTTCAAGTAGCTCCATCCATTTCTTCAAGGCATTTCCTTTAACAATTCAGCCGGGGAGAGAGTGTTCCTGAATGAGAAAGGGGAAGCAACAGGTGGATTCGATATCATCAACTTGATCACTTTTCCAAACAGATCCTTTTAGAAAGTTAGAGTTGGAAAGATGGAGCTACAGGCTCTAAAAGGGAAGGAATTATGGATTGATGACAATGTGATAGTTTGGAGTCCAGCTTTTAACCAGGTATCAAATTAGTGATTCCACCTTAATCCGTTGCGATCCATGCCTTAACCCATTATGATCCCATATTGAACATAATCTCTTTAGAAATCTAATTTCTAGTCTTTTTTAAAATAAACAATAGCATATTTTTTCAAATGTTGTGGATGATCAAATATGATGTTACAATATGATGTTACAATATACAGTAAAAGCCAGGATTGCATATTTGGTGGGCATTTCCATTTGAAATCACAAGAGTGGCCACGTTTGCATGACATTGTTACCATGTATAATTATTTATTTACCTTACTCTTTAGACAGGAGTTTTTATACCTCATTATATTTTCTCAATTATTTTTCAGTTGTTGATGAGGTTGTTAATATGCTGTATTCTTTTGGGAAGTCAATAATCATGTTACTACATTGAGGAGAAAAATCCTCAATGTTTAAAACTCTCCGTTTCAAAAGATTTTCATGTTTATCATCAGGTTCTTCCATTCTCTCGATGCAACGACCCTTGTTTTCCTGGATCCTGGAAGAAAGGGATTGAGGGAAATCAATTCTGCTGCTATGACTGTGTTCCATGCCCAGAAGGGAAGATTTCAAATCAAAATGGTAGGGTAGACATTCTACCAATTTTCTTTAGAATTAAGGGAACTTTTATAAACTACATGGGTGCATAAAAATAATGTTATTATTTTCAATAATTTGGAAGGCCTAGATGACTTTTTAAAAAAATTTTCCTTCCAGATATGGATGACTGTTTTCAATGTTCAGAAGATCGTTATCCAAATAAAGAAAAGAAGAGGTGTATCCTGAAATTGCTGGTCTTTCTAACTTTTGAAGAAACCTTAGGAATTGGTTTAGCCTCAGCAGCTCTTGGTTTCTTCTTCTTGACCTTTTGGGTACTTGGAACTGTTTTTAAGCACAGGGATACTCCCATTGTTAAAGCCAACAACCGGTCCCTCACTTACACCCTGCTTCTCTCTCTTCTGCTCTGTTTTCTCTCCTCTTTGCTCTTCCTCAGCCAACCGAGCAAAGTGATATGCCTTCTCCGACAATCAATGTTTGGCATCACTTTCTCAGTGGCCATTTCTAGTGTACTGGCCAAAACCATCACTGTAGTTGTTGCATTCATAGCCACTAAACCAGGATCTCATATGAGGAGATGGGTGGGGAAAAGATTGGCTTTTTCTATTGTCCTCTCATGCTCCTTATTACAAGTATGTATTTGTATTCTTTGGTTGTCAACATCTCCCCCATTCCCTGATTTGGACATGCACTCGGAGCTCCAAGAAATGATTTTGCAGTGCAATGAGGGGTCGGCTTTCTTCTTCTACTGTGTCTTGGGCTACATGGGTATCTTGGCCATTGCCAGCTTTATTGTGGCTTTCCTTGCCCGTAAATTACCCAACAGCTTTAACGAAGCCAAGTTCATCACCTTCAGCATGTTGGCCTTCTGCAGTGTGTGGATCTCCTTCTTTCCAGCCTACCTGAGCACAAAAGGAAAGGCCATGGTAGCTGTGGAGGTCTTCTCCATCTTGGCCTCCAGTGCTGCTTTACTGGGATGTATATTCCTCCCAAAATGCTACATCATTGTTTTGCGGCCTGACCTCAACCACAGGGAGCAACTAATAAAGAGGAATGAACACATCATGTGATCTTTCTTTCTAAGTAAAATTGCTGAAAAACAATAGAACAATTATTTGTTGTCTACAGGTATATATAAAACATATAGGAATATTGTTTTGTTTTGTTTTTCTGTCAAGGAAGGATTTATGTGGGGTATTTAAGATTTAATCATATTTAAGCCCATTCCAAAATAAGTGCTCCTGTTGCTGAATTTCCATCATTGTCCAAGATTCTTTATCCTAATCCAATCTCCCTTTCAACACTCCTGTTGCACTTGACTTTAATATAGTTTTCTTAGATGCTATTAGGATATTTCAGATATTGACTCAACTGATGTCCAATGTTTGCAGGGACATTTTCCTGGGTTTTACACTGTCAGTTCGTAAAGCACTATGCAAATGTAGTAAAATGCTGACTGCCATTTTATGAATATATTTTTAACACAGTGTTATAGGATATTAGTTTGGATTTCTTAGGGTGCTTTGAAATATAAAATATATTGAGATTGTGATTCCTGAATATTTAACTGTATTGAAAGAAAACGGCTCTCGTACTGGATTATAACAATTCGATCTCTACATATAAATCTATTTCCATTGTCAATTACTATCACGTATTAATAATATGGGAAATTTATTGAAATGAAATTTTCTCAGGCGAAAAATACCCACAATAAAATCCTAGGCTGCATTAATAGGTAAAGCTAAAGGTTCCACTCACACATAGTATTAGTTCTTCCCAACTCCCTCTCTTCATCTCTTTTTCAATGCCAAAGAGCCACAGCTATCTGAAGACGTCTCCATGGTCATGTGGCTGGCATGACTAAATGCTGAAGGCACACGGAATGCTGTTACCTTCCCACCAAAGGTGGTTTCTATTTTTCTACTTGGATTTTTACATGCTTTTGAAGTGCTAGGTTGGCAGAAGCTGGGACAAATAATGGGAGCTCACTCCGTTATGCAGTGCTAGGGATTCAAACTGCCAAACTGCTGACCTTTCTGTTCAACAAGCATAATGTCTTAGCCCCTGAGCCACCACATTAATAGAACGATAGAATCAAGATCACAAGGAGATGTAGTATCACTTTACAAAGCCTTAATAAAACCTCACTCAGAAAACTGTATCTAGTTCTGGTCACCACACTAGAAAAAAATATGTGGATATTCTAGAAAGAGTGCAGAGAAGAAGCAACAACAGTAATTAGTTTTTGAACTTTTTTAATTTCTAAGAAAATTCTTTGAAAAGTTAGTGCCTTTTCTTCTTCACGTTGTGCCATTTTCCAGGTTATAAACACTGCCAAAACATCTGAGACTTTTTAGGTCAAACAAATTCAGTGGAGTTTTTCAAATCAAAGCTTTCTCTTTCCTTCAACGGAACACCTGTATCAACAAAACGTTTTCACTGAGCCTTTCAGTAAACAAAGCTTATAGCTTAATATTGCCAAGCCTCTAGCCACTAGATGGCAGTGTTACCTCTTTTCCATCTGTTTCTGCCTCTCTGTCCGAGAAAGGGAAAGAAAAAAATTGTAAAAATTACGCTGCATCCCAGCCTTACGAGAGAAGAAGCTTTTAATCCACGAATACAAAAACATGGAGAAAGTATAGAGGAAGAAGGAAAAAAAGAGACAAGTCCAGTTTAAAAGTAAGAGGCATTTGTAAAGAGTCCATCCATAGAAAACAAACAAAGTTAAGGTAGAAAAGATAACACGATCGTCTTAAACCAGAGTTAATTCACCGCTTGTTTTCTTCTGTCTTCAATTTTAGTTTAAATTCCAATTCTTTTGGGTTTTCCCTTCTTTAATAATATTTTTTTTCTCACCACTTAGACCCACTCCTGTACTGCTTCTGTTTCAGAGGCTTTACCCAACCTTTGGCAGCCATTTTGGTTAACTCTCTTGTAACTGGCAAAAAGAGCTTTCTCCTTTGCGATGCCCCTGAGATCAGCAGGACATGCTCTTCTCTATCACTGATCCTTCAGAACAGTTTAGGTCCAAAAGGACCATCCAGAAACATAGATATCGACAGCAATCCTGGAGACCCAAGATTGCATGTTGTGTCATTGCGACATCAAGCCCTGCCCCCACAGAAAACTTTGATATTTACATAGATATAATGCCATTTTATGAGAACTGTCAATTTCCTTTTTCAAATGGGGTATTTAAATCATTAGCACTGCAGTAACTAAGATCTACCAGCAAAACCTCACCTTGGCTTTTGCTGTGAAGGAGATCAATGAGGACTCCCAGATCTTACCTAACATCAGTCTCAGGTTCCACGTCTATGACAGTTACCACAATGAAAGGATGACCCACTCTGGACCTGCTTTTCAAATCCCAGGAATTTGTCCCTAAATACAAATGTGATAAACAGAAGAATCTCATGGCTATCATTGGAGGATTGGGCTTTGATATATCATTTTATATAGCTGAAATTACAGGTTTCTTCAAAATTCCACAATAAGTTCTGAAGGGACTGAAAAGAAAATTCTTAATCTTATTGTTGTTGTGGAATAAGTAATATGCATCAAAAATTAGGCTTAGCTTTGTGTTAATATGTTCTCCAAGGCTTAAGGTCTAATATTTAGCTGTTTTTTTCTGGAACTACAATGCCAATTATATGAAGTTAGTGTCTGAGGACATTCCACAGCTGAGGGAAGATTTCAATGTATATTCCATGTTTCTTGGAATTACTTCAGATACATATAACATTATTACATGTATTTGAAGTAATTCCAAGTAATTCCTTCCTATATTGGTTCCCCCTTGCACATATGTGCTAGTTGTTCCCAACTCTAGGGGGTGCTGCTCATCTCTGTTTCAAAGCCGAAGATCCAGCCCTGTCCAAAGGCATCTCTGTGGTCATATGGCCGGCATGACTAAACACCCGGAAAGCTGTTACCTTCCCACTTAGGTGGTCCCTATTTTTCTACTTGCATTTTTACATGCTTTGGAACGGCTAGGTTGGCAGAAGCTGGGACATGTAATGGGAGCTCACCCCGTTACAGGACGCAGTAGTGATTTGAACCGTTGAACTGCTGACCTTTCTGATCGACAAGTTCAGCGTCTTAGCCACTGAGCCACTGCATTAATAGAGGGATAGAATCAAGATCACAGGAAGTTGTAGTATCACTTAACAAAGCCTTAATAAAACCAAACTCAGAAAAGCTGTATCCAGTTCTGATCACCACCTTCCTATATAAATATTTTGAAGAAATCCAGGAAAAAAAAATATTCCTTGCAGTTATATAAAAACTAGAAAGGGCAATCAAATTAGATCTAACAACTAAAGAGAATACTACTCCACTTTCTTGCAGCTGACATACGGCTCATTAGCCCAAGAGGCATTTCAGACCCGTAAGCTCTCTTCACTTTATTTCATGGTCCCCAAAGAGGACCATCAGTACACTGGGATTATCCAACTGCTTCACCATTTCAGATGGACTTGGATTGGGATTTTTGTTGTTGATAACAACGATGGAGAAAATTTCTTACGGGAAATGCAGCCCTTGCTCTCCGAGAACAAAATCTGCTCATCGTTCATAGAAAGACCCTCAGAACAAATATACTTGGAAGACATCCTGAAACTTATTCACACACTCTATATTTTGGTTCATTTGGTGAACAGCAAAGCCCACACATTTCTTGTCTATGGAGAATCATAGGCCATGATATGGCTGAGAGTTGTCATGTTTCTGGAAGATCCTGAAGGCAAGGACACAGCCTTATTAAGAAAGGTGTGGATCATGACTGCACAGGTCGATTTTCTACTATCAGGCATTCAAATCAGATTGGATCTCCAGATATCCCATGTGGCTCTTTCCTTCACTGTTTATTTATTAGCATTATTTATTTATTTACCCAAGCGGCGGACGGCGCCAGCAGCGCAGATGCCCTTCGCGCAAGCGGGGAGAGGAAAAGCCGCTGCGAAACTCCCCTCCAGCCATGCAGAGCCCCATTCACTCACCTAGGGGCATTCCAAAGGCACCGAGCCGCGGTAGGCGGAGGGCGGCGAACAGGCGCTCGCGTTGCTTGGTGCCTTCCGGGTACTGCTAGGTCAGTCAGCGGCACTATACACGGCTGGAAAGGGGGGTTGCTGGGTGGCTGCTCATAAGCTTGGTCACCTCATGGCTGCTGCGTTGCTGCTGCGACAGCGCAACACAGCCATTCGACCCTGAGGCTGTGCCCGGCTCTTCGGGAACCCAGTCACAAGGGAGCAGCCACCCGGCAACCCAAAAATAATAAGCCCTCCCCTTTAATAAGCCCAAGGCCATATTTTGTGGGTCAAAAAAATATAAGACCCTGGCGTATTTTCGGGGAAACACGGTAGATAGTGCCCAATGTTCAAGTTTCTCAAGATCCTTCTGTATCTTAAGCCTATCTTCTGGAGTGTTGGCTATTCCTGCCAGCTTGGTGTCATCTGCAAATTTGATGAGTTCCCCATTTATTCCCTCATCCAAATCATTGATGAAGATGTTGAAGAGTACTGGGCCTAAAACAGAGCCTTGGGGTACTCCACTGCATACTTCCCTCCATGTACATGCAGTTCCATTGAGGACTACCCGTTGAGTGCGGTTGGTCAGCCAGTTACGAATCCATCTGGTGGTGATGCTGTCTAACCCACATTCTTCTACTTTATCTAGTAGTAGGTTATGGTCTACCTTATCAAAAGCCTTACTGAAGTCCAAGTAAACTATATCGACGGCATTCCTCTGGTCCACTAATTTTGTCACATTATCAAAGAATGCAATAAGATTAGTCTGGCATGATCTGTTTTTGACAAATCCATGTTGCCTTTTGGCTATTACTTTGTTTGCTTCTAGGTGTTCGCAAATTCGTTGCTTGATTATTTTTTGCAGAATCTTTCCTGGTATTGAGGTCAGGCTGATAGGTCTGTAGTTTCCTGGATCTATTTTTTTCCCTTTTTTGAAGATGGGAACCACATCAGTTCTTTTCAAATTTTTTTTACTACCGGTTCTGTGGGCATTGCTTGTTTGGTGGGTGTGGTTTTCATGGTCATGTGACTGGTTGGTCATGTGGTTGGTTGGGCATAGCTGGTTGGTCATGTGACTGGGTGGGCATGGCCAACTTGACGTCACTCATGTGAAGGGGTGCCTTGCTTTGCCTCTCCTCACCTCAAAGGCCTCAAAGAGATTACAGATTTCTCTGTCTACATCTGAACATCCAAAATGTACTATTTAATCTTATGTACGTATATATGCCATATGTGTACATACATATTATATAGTATAGAGTGTATATAGGCACACAAAAAGATACATTATCTACTATACATATATTGTATGTGTGTGTACACACACACACACACAGAGAGCTCTTCTAAAATTATACACATTCAACCTCACTTACTACCTTTGGAAAAACACACCTAGAGTCCACTATCTGCCATACATTTAACTAGAACTTCTGTTATAATATGTAACTACATTACACATGCCTTCAGATTTCTTCCTAGTTGTACATGACAGTTAGAACCAGGGCATGTCGTGGATTGAGTAAAATGTGGTGAAGTTCACTTAACAACGTTCTTGCTTAGCAACCAAACTTTTGGCCTCAATTGTAGTCATAAGTCAAGGACTATCTCTGCCTTCCTCTACATGGCAGCCTTGTCCTAGCAAACCCATTCTTTCTGGCAATTTTCCTCTCTGTAAGAGGTACCAATATAATCCAGACAATGTAAGGTTTCCTGCTGCAAAAGGTGGTTGGACTAGATGACCCCCCAGATGCCTTCCAGCACTAAATTGCTGCGCTGTTTCAAATCGTATTCTGAAGCCATGTCTAGTGCCAGGGTTTGTGGTGCTTCCTTTCTCTTCTTTCTCTCTTTCTCCCTTCCTCTTTCTTTCTTTTTGTTTTTATTTCTTTCTTTCTTGTCTCTCCCTTCCTTCCTCTTTCTTTCTCTTTCTCTTTCTCTCTTTCTTTCTTGTCTCTTCCTTCCTTCCTCTTTCTTTCTCTCTTTTTTTCTTTATCTTTCTTTCTCTCTTTGTCTCTCTCGCCAGTTCCCCAAAAATTGTTTAGGTGAGTAAAAGATATTACAGTGTAAATGTAGGTTTCATATCTAACATAAGCCATTCTGTCTTTCCAATGTTTCTAGTTCTGAGAGAACAAATAATATGTTAAAATGTTAGCAGTAAAATAGTAGAAAGTTTGGTGCAAAAAAAGTTTTCAGTGAGTTCACGGTATTTTTTTAAAAAAGTTTCTGCATTCTTACTCCTCATGACTGATACCTGCTGGATATGTTCCTATTCTATTTTGTGAAAAATCGATAGAAAATAAATGTTTTTAGATTCAAGAAACACTTTCAACAATTTCAACACCTAGGCATATATTTTATTGCAAATCTCCCTTATATGATTTTCATTGGCATTTGCTCATATAAAAAAAAAATAGTTGAAACAGTGGCCAATTATTATCTCATCAAAACAAAATAATTAACTCCTCCAGGAATCACCATATTTTCTCAGCTAGGCCAAAACACCAAAGGCTGCACAGAAGGAAATGATATTCAATAACAGTCAAGGTATCAGCTTGGATAAATGAAACCTTTGAAGTACAGGAAGTTTGGCACAAGGGTAACAACAGCTCTGTTGGGCTCATTGCTTCAGATTTCTACCCTCTGTTCTCTTCTGCCGGAGTATCTGTTCAAATACAGTACAGGATACAAATTTGCACTCATAGGGATATTCAAGTAGAAAAGAATAGATTTTCTCATTAGTTGCATTCTCACATACAACCTTGGATCAATCTTTAGATGAAGTATTGGACTATAGGTAGTTTCTGAACAGGAAGATGGAAGGAAAAACATTTACACAATAACAAAAGCATGAAGATGTTTCTTGTGATGTTTTTGGTGCACAAAGTAGTCACTCTGAAATGCCCTGCAAGTGATGCTTTCCTCGTTCCACATGAGTGGTACCAGCCTGGAGACCTCATCATTGGTGGGATGGCATCTCACTTCGCTTACCACCTTTATGAAGCTAAATTTAGTGAAAATCCATCTAAGAAACCTTATGATATACCAGTGTAAGATTTTTTTTCTCTATGTCTAATGTTACTTAGATTTTCAAAAATCCTTTCTAGGACTTTCTTACATTATCTTAAAATATTTCACATGAAATGCACAAAACATAAGATCAAGAAGTCTCTATATGAAGATTTACTGGGATAAGATAATTTGTAGAAAGATTTGACATCTCTCCTCACAAAATATATATACTTGGTAAATAAGTGACACCTCCTGAATCTGTTCATAAACCTTTTTTAAAAAATGTCATAGAGAATATAGTACTTGGAAAAAAGTGACCACTTGCATTAGTTGCAGTACATATTTCTTGGAAGTCAGGGAAATGCTGTGGAAAAAAAATGTGAGCTCTGTAGAAATTAGCAATATAAGAGTATATTTTAGTTCAGGGTGGAAATGATAACTTTTAGAAAGATTTGGCATTATCTCACCTCACAAAACATACGGTAAATAAGTTATACCTCCTGAATCTATTCATAAACAGTTTTTTTTTTTAAAAAACATATTGGAAAATATTGCATTTTGAAAGAAGTGACCAATTGTATTTGTTGCAATACATATTTCTTCGAAGTCAGGGAAATGCTGTGTAAAATAAATTTGAGCTCTGTGGAAATTAGCAATATAAGAGAATATTTTAGTTCAGGGTGGAAATGAGGGGTCCTCTCACATCGATTGTTTTCTTGAACATGTCTCATTAGCCAAACTAGATTATATCATCAGTGCTAGGTTGTGTTGATGTTACCTACTTTGGGTAATGAAATGTCTGGAAGAAAACAGCCAGGCTCAGAGAACACCAAGGACCCCTCTGTAAAAATTTTAGAAAAACTATTTTCTTTCTATTATTGTCAGAGAAGGAAATGTTTGCTATTTATACAGAAATGTTGTCACCTTATCAGAATTGTCAATTTTCGCTTTCAACTGGGGTGTACTTAAATATTTGCAGCATATTCACCAAATTTCACCAACATGTCCTTGCGTTGGCTTTTGCTGTGAAGGAGATCAATGAAGATTCCCACATCTTACCTAATATCACTCTTGGGTTCCACATCTATGACAGTTACTATCATTCAAGGATGACCTATCGCACCACTCTGGACCTGCTTTTCAAATCCCAGGAATTTGTCCCTAACTACAAGTGTGACAGGCAGAAGAATCTCATGGCTATAATTGGGGGACTGGATTTTGTCACATCCTCTCATATTGCTGAAATTACTGGATCCTTCAAAATTCCACAGGTAAGTTGTGCAAGGGCTAAAGGAGAACAATTCTGGATTCTGTTCTTGATGTTGTTCTGGATTAATTAAGGAGCATCAAAGATTAGGGTTATGTTTTTATTAAGATGTTCTGCCTGGCTTAAGGTCTATTAGTTGGCATACTTTTGAAACTACAATGCTAAATACAAGAACTGAGTATCCATAGACAGTCCACATCTGAGGAAAGAGTTGAGAATAGTATTCTTTATTTCTATCAAAAGAATTGATCAATTCTATGTGTTAGAAATAATTCCAATAAATTCCTTTCTGTATTTATACTTAGAAGAATTTCAGGAAAATAATTCCTTTCTTGCATGTATGAAAATAGATCAGGACAATTGCATTTGATCTTACAACTCAAGAGAACACTACTCCATTTTCTTGCAGCTGACCTATGGCTCACTACCCCAAGAGCAATTTCAGACCAGTAAGCTCTCTTCACTTTATTTCATGGTCCCCAAAGAAGACCACCAGTACATTGGGATTGTCCAACTGCTTCACCATTTCAAGTGGACATGGATTGGGATATTTGCTGTTGATAACAATAATGGAGAAAATTTCTTACAGAAAATGCTGCCCTTGCTTTCAGAGAATGGAATCTGTATATCATTCATAGAAAGACTTGAACAGCTAATCCACTTGGAAGACTTCCTAAAAGTAATTGAAAAAATCTTAATTATTTCCATGAATTGGATGAACAGCCAAGCCAATGCATTTCTTGTTTATGGAGAATCATTGACAATTATGTGGCTAAGATTTGTCATATTTATGGTAGATCCTGAAAGCAAGCAAATTGCGTTGTTTAGAAGGGTGTGGATCATGACTGCCCAGATTGATTTCATATTATCAGGATTTCAAATCACATTGGATCTCACCATGTTCCATGGGGCTCTTTCCTTCACTGTTCATTCAACAGCAGTTGCAGGTTTCAAGGAATTTCTTCAGATCATGAATCCTCTTTCAGACTACAGAGATCAGTTTCTGCAGGAAGTTTGGGAACAAGCATTTGATTGTTCATTTCCAAAACCAGAGTTACAAGAAATACAAGAAAGTTTCCAGAAGGAAGGTAGAATATGCACTGAGGAGATGAAGCTGGAGGATCTCCCTGGACCTGCCTTTGAAATGGAGATGACTGGCCAAAGCTACAGTGTCTACAATGCTGTTTATGCTGTGGCTCATGCTTTGCAGGCTCTGTACACTTTACGGTACAACAGAAAAAAAACAATGATGAGTAAAAATCCTGTCCTTCCACATCCCCCAGCTTGGCAGGTATTCCCTTTGCTTTGGACACTTTTGTTATTTCAATAAGCAGCTTGACGTAGAATTATGTTTTGAAGCCATTGTGGAAAGTCTTAATATTTTCTGCATGTGAAATCAAGCACAAGAAACAACCTAGAAATAAGGAGGAATGTTGTGATGGTGAACTGCTTCTCTTCAGAAGTTTTGAATACTCTCAACACTGGAGATTTTTATGAAGAGGACAGCCACTTATCTGAAATAGCATAGGGTGTTGGATTAGAAGACCTCCAAGTCTTCTGACTCTGATATGCTGTTCTGTCCTAAATAGATATTGAAAAAAACATAGTTTGTGTTGTTGTTTTGGAGCTATTGTATAAATTATGGTTTAGATGTGAGCAAAGGTTATTTACTAAATCACCATACATTGCATAATAAGAGATAGTTAAAATTATAATTTAGATTACTTTTCATTGCCTCCTCCAACAATAATCAATTCTCCAACAATTTTCTACGTGGCTCATGGACTTGTCATGGGTATCAAGCTGAGCTTTCTGTCTCTATCTGGAGTTTTAGAGGAATGAAATAAAAATGGGCCTTCTTAGATGTGGCACCCATAGTATGAAACATGAAACATGTTTGCAATAATCTCTATCTTGCATCTCTCTATGGAGGAATGCTTTAATCTCAGAATCTAAAATTTGAGTAACAGACAATGAGGAAAGATTAGATATGATCTAGGTGGAATTAATTGTTCATTTAGTCAATTTAAATCAGCTGTTTCAAACTCATGGCCCACGGGCTGGATGGATCATGCACTGGCCATGCTCACCCCTGGTTTAGTGAAGGGGGAAAAAGTCATGACGTGTCACATGATGGCATGATGGTGTGAGTTTGACATCCCTGATCTAAATCATAATTTAAGGAAGGTACATAATTCCAGAACCTTTTATTCATTCTGCTTCAATTCATTGTTACTCTTCCCTATATTAATATCAATAAGATAGATAGATAGATAGATAGATGGATGGATGGATGGATGGATGGATGGATGGATGGATGGATGGATGGCAGATAGATAGATAGATAGATAGATAGATAGATAGATAGATAGATAGATAGATAGGACATGTACATTATCAGGCAATATTGATTGTCAAATTTCTAAGGGTTCATACTTTATAATAGTTATAGGAATAGGAAGAATGAGGGAATGAAACTTAAATATGATTTTCTCTTCTCTACTATATTGTTTTTAATGCCCTCTCTCTTTCAATCCTTTTCAAGTAGCTCCATCCATTTCTTCAAGGCATTTCCTTTAACAATTCAGCCGGGGAGAGAGTGTTCCTGAATGAGAAAGGGGAAGCAACAGGTGGATTCGATATCATCAACTTGATCACTTTTCCAAACAGATCCTTTCAGAAAGTTAGAGTTGGAAAGATGGAGCTACAGGCTCTAAAAGGGAAGGAATTATGGATTGATGACAATGTGATAGTTTGGAGTCCAGCTTTTAACCAGGTATCAAATTAGTGATTCCACCTTAATCCATTGCGATCCATGCCTTAACCCATTATGATCCCATATTGAACATAATCTCTTTAGAAATCTAATTTCTAGTCTTTTTTAAAATAAACAATAGCATATTTTTTCAAATGTTGTGGATGATCAAATATGATGTTACAATATGATGTTACAATATACAGTAAAAGCCAGGATTGCATATTTGGTGGGCATTTCCATTTGAAATCACAAGAGTGGCCACGTTTGCATGACATTGTTACCATGTATAATTATTTATTTACCCTACTCTTTAGACAGGAGTTTTTATACCTCATTATATTTTCTCAATTATTTTTCAGTTGTTGATGAGGTTGTTAATATGCTGTATTCTTTTGGGAAGTCAATAATCGTGTTACTACATTGAGGAGAAAAATCCTCAATCTTTAAAACTCTCCGTTTCAAAAGATTTTCATGTTTATCATCAGGTTCTTCCATTCTCTCGATGCAACGACCCTTGTTTTCCTGGGTCCTGGAAGAAAGGGATTGAGGGAAATCAATTCTGCTGCTATGACTGTGTTCCATGCCCAGAAGGGAAGATTTCAAATCAAAATGGTAGGGTAGACATTCTACCAATTTTCTTTAGAATTAAAGGAACTTTTATAAACTACATGGGTGCATAAAAATAATGTTATTATTTTCAATAATTTGGAAGGCCTAGATGACTTTTTAAAAAAGTTTTCCTTCCAGATATGGATGACTGTTTTCAATGTTCAGAAGATCGTTATCCAAATAAAGAAAAGAAGAGGTGTATCCTGAAATTGCTGGTCTTTCTAACTTTTGAAGAAACCTTAGGAACTGGTTTAACCTCAGCAGCTCTTTGTTTCTTCTTCTTGACCTTTTGGGTACTTGGAACTGTTTTTAAGCACAGGGATACTCCCATTGTCAAAGCCAACAACCGGTCCCTCACCTACACCCTGCTTGTCTCTCTTCTGCTCTGTTTTCTCTCCTCTTTGCTCTTCCTCAGCCAACCGAGCAAAGTGATATGCCTTCTCCGACAATCAATGTTTGGCATCACTTTCTCAGTGGCCATTTCTAGTGTACTGGCCAAAACCATCACTGTAGTTGTTGCATTCATAGCCACTAAACCAGGATCTCATATGAGGAAATGGGTGGGAAAAAAATTGGCTTTTTCTATTGTCCTCTCATGCTCCTTATTACAAGTATGTATTTGTATTCTTTGGTTGTCAACATCTCCCCCATTCCCTGATTTCGACATGCACTCGGAGCTCCAAGAAATGATTTTGCAGTGCAATGAGGGGTCGGCTTTCTTCTTCTACTGTGTCTTGGGCTACATGGGTATTTTGGCCATTGCCAGCTTTATCGTGGCTTTCCTTGCCCGTAAATTACCCAACAGCTTTAACGAAGCCAAGTTCATCACCTTCAGCATGTTGGCCTTCTGCAGTGTGTGGATCTCCTTCTTTCCAGCCTACCTGAGCACAAAAGGAAAGGCCATGGTAGCTGTGGAGGTCTTCTCCATCTTGGCCTCCAGTGCTGCTTTACTGGGATGCATATTCCTCCCAAAATGCTACATCATTGTTTTGCGGCCTGACCTCAACCACAGGGAGCAACTAATAAAGAGGAATGAACACATCATGTGATCTTTCTTTCTAAGTAAAATTGCTGAAAAACAATAGAACAATTATTTGTTGTCTACAGGTATATATAAAACATATAGGAATATTGTTTTGTTTTGTTTTTCTGTCAAGGAAGGATTTATGTGGGGTATTTAAGATTTAATCATATTTAAGCCCATTCCAAAATAAGTGCTCCTGTTGCTGAATTTCCATCATTGTCCAAGATTCATTATCCTAATCCAATCTCCCTTTCAACACTCCTGTTGCACTTGACTTTAATCTAGATTTCTTAGATGCTATTAGGATATTTCAGATATTGACTCAACTGATGTCCAATGTTTGCAGGGACATTTTCCTGGGTTTTACACTGTCAGTTCGTAAAGCACTATGCAAATGTAGTAAAATGCTGACTGCCATTTTATGAATATATTTTTAACACAGTGTTATAGGATATTAGTTTGGATTTCTTAGGGTGCTTTGAAATATAAAATATATTGAGATTCTGACTCCTGAATATTTAACTGTATTGAAAGAAAACGGCTCTCGTACTGGATTATAACAATTCGATCTCTACATATAAATCTATTTCCATTGTCAATTACTATCACGTATTAATAATATGGGAAATTTATTGAAATGAAATTTTCTCAGGCGAAAAATACCCACAATAAAATCCTAGGCTGCATTAATAGGTAAAGCTAAAGGTTCCACTCACACATAGTATTAGTTCTTCCCAACTCCCTCTCTTCATCTCTTTTTCAATGCCAAAGAGCCACAGCTATCTGAAGACGTATCCGTGGTCATGTGGCTGGCATGACTAAATGCTGAAGGCACACGGAATGCTGTTACCTTCCCACCAAAGGTGGTTTCTATTTTTCTACTTGGATTTTTACATGCTTTTGAAGTGCTAGGTTGGCAGAAGCTGGGACAAATAATGGGAGCTCACTCCGTTATGCAGTGCTAGGGATTCAAACTGCCAAACTGCTGACCTTTCTGTTCAACAAGCATAATGTCCTTAGCCTCTGAGCCACCACATTAATAGAACGATAGATTCAAGATCACAAGGAGATGTCAGTATCACTTTACAAAGCCTTAATAAAACCTCACTCAGAAAACTGTATCTAGTTCTGGTCACCACACTAGAAAAAA
>JAKRSK010010471.1:0-58260 GCA_029891615.1 Natrix natrix natrix
TAGAAAGAGTGCAGAGAAGAAGCAACAACAGTAATTAGTTTTTGAACTTTTTTAATTTCTAAGAAAATTCTTTGAAAAGTTAGTGCCTTTTCTTCTTCACGTTGTGCCATTTTCCAGGTTATAAACACTGCCAAAACATCTGAGACTTTTTAGGTCAAACAAATTCAGTGGAGTTTTTCAAATCAAAGCTTTCTCTTTCCTTCTAAGGAACTCCTGTATCAACAAAACATTTTCACTGAGCCTTTCAGTAAACAAAGCTTATAGCTTAATATTGCCAAGCCTCTAGCCACTAGATGGCAGTGTTACCTCTTTTCCATCTGTTTCTGCCTCTCTGTTCGAGAAAGGAAACGAAAAATAAGTAAAAATTATGCTGCATCCCAGCCTTACGAGAGAAGAAGCTTTTAATCCACGAATACAAAAACATGGAGAAAGTATAGAGGAAGAAGGAAAAAAAGAGACAAGTCCAGTTTAAAAGTAAGAGGCATTTGTAAAGAGTCCATCCATAGAAAACAAACAAAGTTAAGGTAGAAAAGATAACACGATCGTCTTAAACCAGAGTTAATTCACCGCTTGTTTTCTTCTGTCTTCAATTTTAGTTTAAATTCCAATTCTTTTGGGTTTTCCCTTCTTTAATAATATTTTTTTTCTCACCACTTAGACCCACTCCTGTACTGCTTCTGTTTCAGAGGCTTTACCCAACCTTTGGCAGCCATTTTGGTTAACTCTCTTGTAACTGGCAAAAAGAGCTTTCTCCTTTGCGATGCCCCTGAGATCAGCAGGACATGCTCTTCTCTATCACTGATCCTTCAGAACAGTTTAGGTCCAAAAGGACCATCCAGAAACATAGATATCGACAGCAATCCTGGAGACCCAAGATTGCATGTTGTGTCATTGCGACATCAAGCCCTGCCCCCAGAGAAAACTTTGATATTTACATAGATATAATGCCATTTTATGAGAACTGTCAATTTTCTTTTTCAACTGGGGTATTTAAATCATTAGCACTGCAGTAACTAAGATCTACCAGCAAAACCTCGCCTTGGCTTTTGCTGTGAAGGAGATCAATGAGGACTCCCAGATCTTACCTAACATCAGTCTCAGGTTCCACGTCTGTGACAGTTACCACAATGAAAGGATGACCCACTCTGGACCTACTTTTCAAATCCCAGGAATTTGTCCCTAAATACAAATGTGATAACCAGAAGAATCTCATGGCTATCATTGGAGGATTGGGCTTTGATATATCATTTTATATAGCGGAAATTACAGGTTTCTTCAAAATTCCACAAGTAAGTTCTGAAGGGGTTGAAAAGAAAATTCTTAACCTTATTGTTGTTGTGGAATAATTAATATGCAGCAAAAAATAGGCTTAGCTTTGTGTTAATATGTTCTCCATGGCTTAAGGTCTAATATTTAGCTGTTTTTTTTCTGGAACTACAATGCCAATTATATGAAGTTAGTGTCTGAGGACATTCCACAGCTGAGGATAGATTTAAATGTATATTCCATGTTCCTTGGAATTACTTGGAGATACATATAACATTATTACATGTATTTGAAGTAATTCCAAGTAATTCCTTCCTATATTGGTTCCCCCTTGCACATATGTGCTAGTTGTTCCCAACTCTAGGGGGTGCTGCTCATCTCTGTTTCAAAGCCGAAGATCCAGCCCTGTCCAAAGGCATCTCTGTGGTCATATGGCCGGCATGACTAAACACCCGGAAAGCTGTTACCTTCCCACTTAGGTGGTCCCTATTTTTCTACTTGCATTTTTACATGCTTTCGAACTGCTAGGTTCGAAGAAGCTGGGACAAGTAATGGGAGCTCATCCCGTTACAGGACGCAGTAGTGATTTGAACCATTGAACTGCTGACCTTTCTGATCGACAAGTTCAGCGTCTTAGCCACTGAGCCACAGCATTAATAGAAAGATAGAATCAAGATCACAGGAAGTTGTAGTATCACTTTACAAAGCCTTAATAAAACCACACTCAGAAAAGCTGTATCCATTTCTGATCACCACCTTCCTATATAAATATTTTGAGGAAATTCTTTCTTTCTTTCTTTCATTCATTCTTTCTTTTTTCTTTCTTTCATTCCTCTCTTTCCTTTCCTCTTTCTTTCTCTTTTTTCTCTCTTTCTCTTTCTTTCTTTCTTTCTTTCTTTCTTTCTTTCTTTCTTTCTTTCTTTCTTTCTTTCTCTTTCTTCTCTTTCTTTTTCTTTGTATCTCTCTTTCTTTTCTCTCTCTTTCTTCTTCCTCCTCCTCCTCCTCCTCCTCCTCCTCCTCCTCCTCCTCCTCCTCCTCCTCCTCCTCCTCCTCCTCCTCCTCCTCCTCCTTCTCTCTCTCTCTCTCTCTCTCTCTCTCTCTCTCTCTCTCTCTCTCTCTCTCTCTCTCTCTCTCTCTCTCTCTCTCTCTCTCTCTCTCTCTCTCTCTCTCTCTCTCTCTCCCCTTCAAATGGGAAGGGAAAGAAGCAGCACACAGAAAAAGAATGTGTGACATGGGGGGGGGGGTGATCTATCTGATCACTAATAGCTGAGAAACAACTTATATCATTCAGCAATAGGTAAAATGACACTCCCGCACCACTTGCTTTCAGCATCAATTGCAATCTCAATTAAAGCAAACTCAAAGTAACCTGTTATGACCTGGTGTACACTTGCCCTGTCAGCTGCTCATGCCAAGAAGACCCTAGAACTGCTGCCTCAGTCCAAGCTGAGCAAACGGGAGGCTCAGAGGGCTCTTACCTGAAAGAGGGCCCCAATCTTATTCCTTTCCAGGTAGGATTGAATTCTGATTAGCTGATGAGATGCCATCAGCTTGCCGAGGAATACAATAATACAATATTTATTAACAGAAATACAATACAATACAATAGCAAAGTTGGAAGGGACCTTGGAGGCCTTCTAGTCCAACCCCCTCCCCCCACCAAGGCAGGAAAGCCTATACCATTTCAGACAAATGGCTATCCAACATCTTCTTAAAGACTTCCAGTCTTCTTAAAGACTTCCAGTGTTGAATGAAGACTGCTGTTCATGTGCTCCTGCTACCTTTTCCCTAGCTCGATCCACAGCAGGGCAGGACTCTCCACCACTCCAGAACTGCACTGCACCAGGGAGTTTTCCTGGGCACCCAGTGCAGCTGGTAGCAGCAGCAGCAGCGGTGGCAACAGCAATGGTGGCAGAGCATGCCAGAGCCTTCCGCCACCCTCGAAGTTTGCTACACTGGGGAGTTTTCTTGGGTACCCAGTGCAGCCAGTAGTAACAGCTATTCCTGCAATACCGGCGGCTTTGGGAGACGCTAGCCTGATGGGGAGAAGGGTGGTGGCCCCACAAGCTTTGCAGCTATGCAGGAGCACCCTACAAGCCTCCCAAAGCCTATGCATGCCCTGTTTTTAGCAAACAATGGGCCCATTTTTGAACAAAATGGGCCATTTTTTGGTTATTCTCCCCCCCCCCAGCCCCCAGGAGCACCCTACAAGCCTCCCAAAGCTTATGCATGCCCTGTTTTTGGTGAAAATGGGCCCATTTTCACGAAATACAGGTCGTTTTGTACTCATTCCCCCCCAAAGCCCCCAGGAGCACTTTGCAGGCCTCTCAAACTTTCTCCGTGCCCCATTTTTCACAAAGAAATGAGGTGTGCAGAGGGTTTGGGAGGCCCGCAGAGTGCAAACACTTTTTTAAAAATGTACCTCTTCAAAATCTTGGTGCGTCTTATACTCTGGTGCGTCTTATACTCCGAAAAATACGGTGATTTTTTTTTTCAAAAGTTTTTTTTTAATGGGCAATTAAAACTAATGAAAATTGAAACATTTGGTCTTCTAAGAATTTATTTACTAGTCACCAGGCTTTCATCCTTTGAAAGGACATTGATCTTTGTTTAATCCACTTCTCTTTTCCAATTTGGGTAGACCAGACTGATGGGAATTAACAATGGTAATATGAACTTCTATCTCTTTTATCTTTTCTTTGAAAGCCCTGCCATGTTATAAGTAAGCAATTTTAAAGAATTATCTGGTTTTCCCTCTACTTTTTTTAAAGTCCTTCCTTGAAGTCCATCTTGTGTCATGAGGACCAGAAACAATGATACACCTGGAGAAAGGGTAACCCTATTCCACAAACATACTGAGGTCTACATCACTACTAGTGGCTCTTCGTGGCATTGGGCATGTGAGCTGCCAATAAAAGTTTGAGCATTGATTGCTTGAATCTACCCCTATGATGGGAGAACATGGTTACCAAGGAACAATGTAGGCCAAAGCAAATTACATTTTGTGAGTACATATATGACAAGTATATGTTTCAAATAAAGGATGAGACAGAAAGAATACATTTCACATCACTTCATTTCACTACATTTCCAATATTTTTAAAATTGGGTAATAGGTCAAAATGGAAATAGAATGATAAATGGTCATGATCTTTAATTCAATTAAATGTACCGGATTCAGAAACTTTTTAAGTTTTACATTTCAGAGGACCCTAAAAAACCAAAAATAATATTATATGATACTGTACCAAATACATGTTCATAAAATGTTAATCAGCTTCTTAAACAGTGGCTTATGAACGGAAAGTATAAAAAACACAAGAGAGTTCTGATATCCTTTGAGTCAATATCTGAAATCTCCCAAGAGTACCTAAGAAATCTAGATTCCCAAAATCTTCTTGAGCTGAGGTGTTGAAAGAGTAAAAGGAATTAGATTAAACAATCTTCAAACATATTTGAAAAATGCACCACCATAAACACTTTTTTTTGAATGGGTGACATTAATAAATCTTAAAAATCATAATAAACTTCCAAAAATCCTCCTTTCACAGAAATAACTTCTATATGTTTCATATACACAGCAAAGTGGTTTTTTATTCTTCTTTGTCAATACAGCAAGAAAAATTAACTGATGTACTAAGTCCTCTTTATTAGTTGCTCCCTGTGGTTTAGCTGAGGCTTGAAAACAATGATGTAGCATTTTGGGAGGAATATGCATCCCAGTAAAGCAGCACTGGAGGCCAAGATGGAGAAGACCTCCACGGCTACCATTGCTTTGCCTTTTGTGCTCAGATAGGCTGGAAAGAAGGAGATCCACACACTGCAAAAGGCCAACATGCTGAAGGTGATGAACTTGGCTTCGTTAAAGCTGTCGGGTAATTTACGGGCAAGGAAAGCCACGATAAAGCTGGCAATGGCCAAGATACCCATGTAGGCCAAGACACAGTAGAAGAAGAAAGCTGACCCCTCATTGCATTGTAAAATCATTTTTTGGAGCTCCGAGTGCATGTCCAACTCAGGGAATGGGGGAGATGTCGACAACCAAAGAACACAAATACATACTTGGAAGAGAGAGCAGGAAAGGACAATAGAAAAAGCCAATCTTTTCCCCACCCATCTCCTCATCTGAGATCCTGGTTTAGTGGCCATGAAAGCAACAATTACAGTGATGGTTTTGGCCAGCACACTAGAAATGGCTACTGAGAAAGTGATGACAAACATTGATTGCCGGAGAAGGCAGGTCACTTTCCCAGGTTGGCTGAGGAAGAGCAAAGAGGAGAGAAAACAGAGCAGAAGAGAGACAAGCAGGGTGTAGGTGAGGGATCTGTTGTTGGCTTTGACAATGGGAGTGTCCCTCTGCTTAATAAAAGTCCCAAGTACCCACATTGTGAGGAAGAAGAAAGAAAGAGCAGTTGAGGTGAAACCAATTCCTAGGGTTTCTTCAATATTTAGAAACACCACCGGTTTCACAATGCAGTCTATCTTTTCCTCATTTGGATAACGATCTTCTGAACATTCAAAACAGTCATCCGTGTCTGAAATAAAAGCCAAGGCATGTTTTTACACATTCCATATTTTTGAAAATGATATTTTTTATGGGTGCCAACCATTATCCATCTCATGTTTTTTTTAATTGTCTACCAGTTGTATCATGTTTCTATGGAAATGCAGTTTTTCCATCATTGTACCATCTGGGACCAGCATAAAAGAAGCACAATGGGAAGGGCAATTATTCTATGAAATGCAGTCCGGTCTAATAGTTATTCAAATTTATTAAAAATTTAAACCATTTTGACTTTTCCCATTTTTCCAAAACACAGAGGTGAAATCTGTGAGGGGAGAGAGGGGAGGTATGAGTTTCACTCTTTATACTCCGAATAACAGATTGTGGTTGGTATTTTATATTCCGAATAACAGATTGAGATTCACAATTATAGAAATGAATAGTCACCTTGAAGAAGTCACAAAGCTATTCGTTACACCAAAGTAGCGTGAGGGTAAAAGGTTCATTCTCCGAGCTTGTGTGTTGGTGTCCAAACGTTTCGTTACCAGGCTACGTAACATCTACAGCACATTTTAGGGGGTGTCAGTGTTCTGTTTATAAGGCAGTGATTCTCAACCTTCCCAATGCCGTAACCCTTTAATACAGTTCCTCATGTTGTGGTGACCCCCCAACCATAAAATATGTGTTTTCCAATGGTCTTAGGCGACCCCTGTGAAAGGGTCGTTCGACCCCCAAAGGGATCCCGATCCACAGGTTGAGAACTACTGCTATAAGGGCTTTGATGTGGGTGTGTCAACTGAGGGTCTTGTGACAGGACTTCTGATGAATTAGTTGTGAGTTATCTGTGAGTCTTGCGATGGGTCTTGCGATAAGGAGATTACCTCAGATCTGGCTCTTTCAGAAGTGAACTGCTAGTGAGTGGGAGTGTGGGGGGAATTGCATGAGTTGGCTGTGTGGTTGATTTGGATCCTGAGGGGTACGTAGCAGTGGTGGGTTCCCGATCACCTGCGATGGGGCTGGGTGTCCATCATGTGCAAGTGCACTGTGCTCGCATGTGCACCCCCCCCTTGATGCTCCAGCTGCTTGGCGGAGATCGCGCAGGCTCCATACGCTGCACATGTGTGTGCAAATGGCCTGGTTAGCTCAAATAGAGGTAAGGAACGAGGGTGGGCCCTCCAAAGCACCATTCCAGTACAGTGGCCACTGCTCCCATCCCCACCGGTACCGCTGTACTAGGGTGTACCTCCCAGAACCCACCACTGGTTCGTAGGCTGGTTATAGGTCAACGTGTCCATTGATGGAATTGCTTGTTGGGTGCAACTAGACAGTTTTACATGTATTGTATCATTTAAGACTGGCATAAAATAAAGTGCAACTGCTTTTAAAATGCAGTCTTTCGAACATTTAGTGTTGTCCTAACAGTGACAACAATTAACTCTTGGAACAGTTTGCTTTCGGAAGTTTCTCGATAAATCCAATCTACTTTATAAAAAGAAATTAGCTGGTTGAAATCTCCCATTCAAATATTTGTCAGATTAGCATAATGAGTAGGCTGCCCTCACAAGCTATGAAGATGACGTCGTAAGACAGAAGAAACCAAGATATTAAATGCTGAATATATCCTGAGTTTGCAAAAGATAATATTTTGTTTACAGATTAGTTATTCTTAGGGGGAAGAATAACTAATACAAATAAAGATGAAAATGCATCTATTTGTGTGTGTGTGTGTGTGTGTGTCTTTAATGGTTTTTACACACTGACGATGTCAGCAGGGCTAACAAAAGCTAAGTGAGCAATATATTTTAAGTTCCAGAGATCACAATGTCTGTTTCTTCTTTTATAATTACACCTGGTATTTCTATTTTTAGGATAATTCTATCTCTATCTCTATCTCTATCTCTATCTATCTCTATCTCTATCTCTATCTCTATCTCTATCTCTATCTCTATCTCTATCTCTATCTCTATATCTATATCTATATCTATATCTATATCTATATCTATATCTATATCTATCTATCTATCTATCTATCTATCTATCTATCTATCTATCTATCTATCTATCTATCATCTATCTATCTATATCTATATCTATATCTATATCTATATCTATATCTATATCTATATCTATATCTATATCTATATCTATATCTATATCTATATCTATATCTATATCTATATCTATATCTATATCTATATCTATATCTATCTATCTATCTATCTATCTATCTATATCTATCTATCTCTATCTATCTATCATCTCTCTCTCTCTATATATATATATATATATATGTATGTATGTATGTATGTATGTATGTATGTATGTATGTATGTATGTATAATTATAGATATAGATCATGTTATCATATAAACTCTATGGCTCATATACAGTTTGCATTTGTATAAGAAACATGACCTGCAGGAATCTCAATGGCAAATTGAGTTTGATCCACAGGTAAAGAGATAAATATCTGTCCTGCAGTATTCATAAATCTAGTAATCACATATCCTATACATCCTAAATGTGTTACAGTTTGCTTAAGCATATCTAATGAAAGCTTCCTGGAATGTCTAACCTACCTATTTGATTTGAAATCTTCCCTTCTGGACATTGAACACAGTCATAGCAACAGAATTTTTTCCCTTCATCTCCTTTCTTCCAATATCCAGGGGAACAGTGGTCATTACACCGAGAAAGTGGAAGAACCTGGGGATAAAAATAAAAGGTTTTGAAAAGGGAGATCTTTAAAACAGTTTCTGATTTTCATCCCCGCTTTCTGGAGGCAGATCATAGTTTACTTCCCAGTGGGCTGCTGGCTTTTATCAACTTGGATTTACACTGTGTATTTAAAAGGTGTCGAAATTACAAGGAAGTGTGAGAGGATCTGCTTGAGGAGGGGCAGAGCAAGTAAATAAATTGGAATGATGGCAATATTAAAATCATAATACCAGTTTGTCAATTTGATAAATGAACCTTTATACAGAATATGCCTTCCCCCCATCCTGCTCTCAAAACAGAAATCAGATTTTGAAAGTGACTATCTTCTCATTCAAGACAACGATGAATCCGCATACCTATGGGAGTTGAACAACTAGCCTCGTGGTGCGACCGGAACAATCTGGAATTGAACACACTAAAAACCGTAGAAATGGTGGTAGACTTTAGGAGAAACCCTCCCATATTACCACCTCTTACAATATTAGACAACACAGTATCAACAGTAGAGACCTTCAAATTTCTAAGTTCTGCCATATCCCAAGACCTAAAATGGACACCTAACATCAAAAACGTCATCAAAAAAGCACAACAAAGAATGTTCCTTCTGCGCCAACTCAGGAAGCTCAAACTGTCCAAGGAGCTGCTGATTCAGTTCTACAGAGGAATGACTGAGTCTTTCAACTGCACTTCTATAACTGTTTGGTTTGGTTCTGCAACCCAACCAGATTGTATTACGATTATTCTTCTCATCCTTACTAGTATCTACCTCTTCCCACTTATGGCTACATCCAGATACAAGCATCTTTACAACTTATATTCTTTGTATTGTTTCCTAGTATGATTTGATTGTTTATTTGTACCATATGACTATCATTAAGTGTTGTACTTTATGATTCTTGATGAACGTATATTTTCTTTATGTACACTGAGAGCATATACACTAAAGACAAATCCCTTGGGTGTCCAATCACACTTGGCCAATAAAGAATTCTGTTCTCTTCTATTCGGTATGTTTTAGCAGACAATGATCAACAGATCATAATGGATCAAGATATAATTCATGCAGGTTTTTCACAATCATGATTGCCTACCTGGTTGAATCCAGGGTGCCAAAGGATTGTGTTCTTCTCAATGACGAGTTCTTTTCCTTCTGGAGCATTGGACCTTAACTCTCCCACTTTAACTCTCTGAAAAGATCTGTTCGGAAAAGTGATCATGTTGACAATATCAAAACCACCTTGACCTTCCCTCTTGTCTTTGAAGAAGACTCTTTCTCCAGCTGAGTTGTTAAAAGAAATCCCTTGAAGGAATTTGTGGAGCTACAGGAAGAAGGATAAGAAAAAGGGAGTCCAAAAGAAAATAAATTAGGAGGGCTAAAAAGATTAAAACTTCCCTTTACTCTCATTTTTCCAGGAAATAGCAATAGAACTTAGACTTATATACAGCTTCACAGTCCATTACAGCCCTCTCTAAGAGATTGACAGAGTCAGCAGATTGTCTCCAACAATTTGGGTCCTCATTTTACCCACCTCGGAAGGATGGAAGACTGAGTCAACCTTGAGCCTGGTGAGATTTGAACTGCCAAATTGCAGGCAGCCGGCAGGCAGCAGAAGTAGCCTGCAGTACTGCATCTAACCACTGTGCCAGCATGGCTCATGTGGTGAATGAAAATGAAAAAAAAAGTCTTCCTAACTTGAAATATAGAAGAAGAAAATGTCAACCCACATTGAATAGTCAATAAATGAGGTTTGGAACTGCTTTTGACCATATTAGTAAATGATGACAAGTATTTCAAAGCAACAAGCTCAACAATTTTCCTGGCAGTTTGTTTAAGCCTGAATACTAACATCACTCCATGAAGTTTTAAGTTTCTGGGTGTTATCATAAACGAGGACCTGGCCTGGGATGTTCACATTGCAGCACTGGTCAAAAGGGCCTAACAGAGATTATGCTACCTGAGACTTCTCAGGAAACAACAACTCAATGAAAAACAGCTGGTGACCTTCTACCGCTGCAACATAGAGGGTATTTTAACTTACTGAACCTGTGTATGGTTTGCTAATTGCACAGTGGCAGATAGGACAGTATTCTGGAGGGTTACCATCATTGCCCAGAGGATCATTGGTTGCCTTCTCTCCTCTTTGGAAGAGTTTTATAGCTGCTGCTGCCTTAAGAAAGTTCAAAATGTTCTGAAAGATCCATCTGATTCTGGGCACCCTTTTTTTCGAACTATTACCATCTGGCAGATGGTACAGGATAATAAAAACAAGGACAAATCAGCTGGAAAACAGCTTATATCCCAAAGCAATAACTATATTGGAATCTACTGTATAGTGCAATATGAATGGAATATCAGGGGTTTTCAATTCAATTGTATAGAATGTGAAGGATGAGTGTTTTGTTTTATGTATAATGTACACTGAATATAGCATTTAATTTCATTGTACAAGGTGCAATGACAATAAAGTAAACTTAAATAGTGCACTTCTACTGATTAAAACACCCTATTGTCATTGCCTCTGAGTTCTAACATCCCTGCCTTGACAAAATTGCAAAATACTAATCAGAAAAGAGAAATCCCCACATTTTTAAAAAGTGTGTTGGGCACAAAGCAAAGAAACACTGCTTTCAGACCCTTCTTCGTTAAATTTTTCTTGGAATGGGGCTGGATAAATTTATTTATTTATTTATTTTATTAAATTTATAGACCGCCCCCTCTCCCCGAAGGGACTTGGGGCGGTGTACAGACAGAAGCTAGAATACCGTATACACAATAAAAAATATAATAGAAACCCCTTAAAAACAAATTAAATATAGAGTCTGTACCATAATAGTAAAAATTAAAAACAGCTTAAAAAATCTACCCCCAGAAATTTACAATACCAGCCAGGAGGATTGAAGATTAAAAACTACAATTGGGCCAGGCCTGCTAGTTGGAACAGGTGGGTCTTGAGTTTCTTGCGGAAGGAGCGGAGATCGGTGGTAGTTCTAATGTCGGGGGGGAAGTCATTCCAGAGGGTCGGGCCCATCACAGAGAAGGCCCTACTCCTGGGCGCCGCCCGCTGGCATTGCTTAGTGGACGGCACCCGGAGGAGTCCCTCTCTGTGAGAGCGAATTGGTCATAGGGATGTGTGGGGCAAGATGCGATCCAGCAGATAAGACAGGCCAATTCTATGTGGGAATGAAATGGTTATTTGTGGACCCAAGGACGATATATAAATTTCACTGACTGGACTGAGGTATTGGTATTTTCATCTCCTTGCATTCTGTAACTTAGAATCACCTCTTACACCATCAGTCTTGTTCCCTCGATATTTTTATTGATCTGTGAGTATAGGCCAAAACAAGCAATACTCAGCAGTGGAGGAGAATGGCTATTCACTGAAACAAACGATAAGTAAAGCATCTTTTGAGACATTACCTTCCAAGGCTGAAGATCTGGAAATTCAAACCTTTGAATGTATCTCTTTTGGGAATTTGAACTCACTTCTTCATGCAAAGAATGTGCCACTGCATAGACAGCGTTGTAGATACTGTAGCTATGGCCAGTCATCTGCAACTCAAACAGAGACGCAGGCAGATTCTCCAAGTTCTCTTCTCCAGTACAAGTTTCTTCAGATAATCTAGAAAATTCTTCATTTGGAAATGAACAGTCAAACATTTGCTCCCAAACCTCTTGAAAAAATCCATTTTTGTGGGTTGAAGGCTTGATGACTTGAAGAAATTCTTTGAAGCCTTGGACTTCTCTTGAGTGCACTGCAAAGGAAAGAGCCCCATGGAACACCTGGAGATCGAAACCTCTTTGAAATGCTGTCAGTATGAAATCAGTTGGGTCCATCAGGATCCAAACCTTTCTAAATGAGCTGCTCTCTTCATCCTCTAGATCACACAGAAACACAACAACTCTGAGCCACAAAACTGTGAATGATTCTCCATAGACAAGAAAAGCATTTGCTTTCTGGTCTATCAGTTTATTGGAGATAAATGAATTTCCCTGAAGTAATTCAGACACATTTTCCAAATTAACCAACTGTGGAATATTTTGTGAGAAAGCTATGCAGATGCCATTCTGGGAAAGCAATGACTGCAGTTTCTGGAAGAAACGTTCCCCTTTGTTGGTGTCAAGAGTGAAGACTCCTATCCACGTCCATCCAAAATGAAGAAGAAGTTGTATAACTCCAATGTATTGATGGTCCTCATTTGGGACCATGCAGTAAAGTGAAGATAGTTTAGTAGTCTGGAACTCTTCTTGGGCAAAAGAACCATAAGTCAACTAAACTAAAAAAAGGGAGAGCCATTATTCATGAGAAGCAAGGGGAAAATATGGGGGGAAATGATTGCTTTCTGGATGTAAATTGAATAAAGGTGTCCCTACAATGAAAATGTCTACAATTATACATATATTATAGAAGATGAGCAATATTAGCAATGAAGTCTCAAAATGAAATATTTTCTCACCTGTGGAATACCCTTATGAGCCAAATTTAGCATCCTGATATAGAGATCCAGAATGCTCATCCTCATGAACATCTGGAATATAGTTAAATCTGGGCAGAAGCAACCTAGAAGCAATTAAGAGGAGAAGCGATCTAGAACTAGAGAGAAATTTGCTAAATCAACCAATGGAAGAGCTTGCCTTCAAAAGTTGTGGGTTCTCCATCACTGAAGACCTTCAAAAAGAAACTGGAGAATCATTTATCTGAAATGGTATAAGGTCTCCTGCTCAAAAAGGGAGATGAATTAGAAGACCTTCAAGGTCCCTTCCAACTCTGTTATTCTATATTCTATGTTCTTTAGAGCTAGACTTATCAAACTACCTTCTGCTCTTCTTTGTAGCTGGCAGAATAAAATATTTAAGCATGAAAGAATATCCTTGAGATTCTGGAGAAATGGAAACAGTTAAGTATGTTCTCCCTAAGTTCTTTTTTTTTAATATACAGATCTCCAAAAAAGACCCACGTGCACCAATCGTCCAACGATTCCAGAAAAAAACATTTGAGTTTTATACTAAACTATTTTTCTCAGACCCCAATAAAGACAGAGTAAGGAGAGATACCACCTGTTCCCAGATGGCAGTAAAAACACAATACCTGCCTGCTTAAGTAAGCTTAAGGTTGTTCTCTAATTTATGTTTTCCATTTTAATTTTCCAATCTGTGATCATGCTAAAAGATTTTGATGTTTTAAACATTGCATTTCCTTGAGCCAATGCACTGCATTGTGGAATCAAATTACAGAAGGATTGCAAAGTGGACTTCAGTGAAGTCCTGCAGAAAGGCATGGCAAACATCTAATATCTAACATTCATTACAAAAGAAGTCAAAGTTTCTATCTCATCCCCTGCCCAAACTACCTGTGGAATTTTGTAGACATTTACACTTTCCGCCATATAAGATGATGTATCCGAACCTAATCCTCCTATAATGGCCATGAGATTCTTCTGGCTATCACATTTGTAGTTAGGGACAAATCCCTGGGATTTGAAAAGCAGGTCCAGAGTGCTGCGGTAGGTCATCCTTAGATTGTGGTAACTATCATATATGTGGAACCCAAGAGTGATGTTAGGTAACATCTGGGAGTCTTCATTGATCTCCTTCACAGCAAAGGCCAAGGCGAGGACATGCTGGTAGAATTTGGTTATGACACTGCAAATAGGTTAAATGCACTCATTGAAAAATGATTCTACAATTCTTGTAAGGTGGCAAGATTTCTATAAGAAGAAGAAGCATTTCTGTCTCTTGCTGAAGTAGATAGATGACAGGTTTTCTAAAATACTAAAAATTAGTGCAGAATTTAAATATACTTTTTACACAGTAATTCTATGATTTGGAAGAGATGTGTGCTACAACAATATAGTAGCTTTTTTTCAAGCTACCACTTTTATTTCCTATCCACATAACACAAAACTGAATATGAATAGATAATGTAGAGTTTTTTTTAAAAAAAGTATCTTAATCTCAGTAAATGTTCCTCAAGAAATTTCTTGCAGCAAAGTTTCATACATTTTACAAAGACTTTAATGTAATATAAAGGAAATTATTCCTTCTCACGCACACACAAATACATCTGAAAGACAAACAGGGTTAGATCATATACAACACCCAGCATTTTATATTCAAGCAGCTTTCGTTTATACAAGAAAGTTTTGGAGGATTCGGTTAAGATTGGAAACTGCATGGAAAGAAAAGGAAACCCTTACAGTGGTAAGCCGTAACCTTTTAAAGATGGATGTTCCTTAAATGTAATTTCATAAAAGTGGTAAACAATGTGAGACACCATCCCACCAATAATAAGGCCACCTGGCTGGTACCACTCCTGTGGAACAAGGAAAGCATCCCTTGAAGGGCAGTTCAGAGTAACTACTTTGTTCATCAGGAATACCAGAAGGAGTAACTTCATGACTCTCTGCTCAGGGGGAAAATATCTGGGTCTATCATTCAAAAAGATGTTCTGACAGATAAGACAGAAGGAAGAAAATTTGTGGAAGTGAATCTCAGAAAGTCAGCATTACCCCTTCCTGCCTCGCTATGGCTTTTGAAATACTTATATGGATTGTTTCTCACTTCTTATTCCCTTCTGCACAGAAACTTTGTTGTTTTGCCCTACTAGATTAATGAGTGATTACAGTAATCCATAATTACCATTGGACAATAGGCAATCTACCAATTTTCTCTATATAGCTGATCATTCTTTTAGATGACATAATGCATGACTAAGATTGAACCTGTTTTGAAAACATCTGGAGAAATAGAATTGGACACTTAGACTTAGAATAACTTTATTGTCAACTTGAATGCATAGAATATAATAGATTATGTTACATAGAATAGACTATAATTCTTTATTGGACAAGTGTGATTGGACACACAAGGGATTTGTCTTTGGTGCATATGCGCTCAGTGTACATAAAAAGACAAGATACATTCGTCAAGAATCATAAAGCACAACACTTAATGATAGCCATAGGGTACAAATAAACAATCAGGAAACAATCTGTATCAAGATAAATTGTAAGGATACAAGCAACAAAGTCACAGTCCTGTAGTCATAAGTGGGGGGAGATGGGTGATAGGAACGATGAGAAGACTAATAGTATTAGTAATGCGGCCTTGTGTATAGTTCGACAGTGGTGAGGGAATTATTTGTTTAGCAGAGTGATGGGGGGGGGGGAATGAACTTGTGGTGTGCAATGCTCAATAGCATCATTTTGAGGGTAAAAGTTGAAACAATTTATGTCCAGGACAATAACTGTGTTGGCTTTTTTGGCAGCTGCCGCACAAGGCTGTCTCATATTTAAATGGTTGTCCACTAGGATTCCAAGATCCCTCTCCCAGTTACTGCTATCAGTCCAGTTGCAATTTGAAAAAGCAACTTTGAGTCACCAACAGTGACTCCTCTGCCATAGATTGTAGTAACCAGGGCTTCCAGCTATGCCACGCATGCCAGTTGTACCAAATTCTGCATCTTTTATATTATATGGAGCATTGTCGAAGGGCACAGATGGGATCGTATCCTGCCCCATACATCCCTTCGGCCGATTCGCTCACACAGAGTGGGACTCCTCCGGGTGCCGTCCACTAGGCTGTGCCAGCGGGCGACGCCTAGGGGAAGGGCCTTCTCTGTGATGGGCCCGACCCTCTGGAATGACCTTCCTCCTGACATTAGAATGACTATGGACCTCTGCTCCTTCCGTCAGAAACTCAAAACCCACCTGTTTCAGCTAGCCTGCCTGGCCTAATTCCAGCTTTCCCACCTCAGTTTTATTTTTAAATTTTTATGATTGGTTTTACGGTCTAATTTTTTAATTTTTATAAATTCGTACAGGGGCTATTTAATCTAATTTTAGCTATGTATACTATTGTTTGTATGGTTTTTTTAAATTTATACCTGTACACCGCCCCGAGTCCCTTCGGGGAGACGGGGCGGTCTAGAAATCTAATTAATTAAATAAATAAATAAACAAACGGTGCAGTATAGCATCCACTGTTGCATGGTCAGTCACTGCTTCTGCTTGTAGATCAGATGCCATATTGGCGTTCTCCCTTGCTGCTCAGTTAAAAAATTCAAGGAGAGTTGGACTTAGTTCAGTTGTTGGCTTTAGTTCACTTCTTCGACTTAGTTCACAGCCCAAGGACCTGCTGATACAGTTCTACAGAGGAATTATTGAGTCTGTCATCTGTACCTCTACAACTGTCTGGTTTAGTGCTGCAACCCTATAGGACAGACACAGACTTCAGAGGATAATTAGAACTGCAGAAAAAAAACAATTACTGCCAGCCTGCCTTCCATTGAGGACCTATATACTGCACGAGTCAAAAAGAGGGACATGAAAATATTTACAGACACCTCACATCTGGACAAAAATTGTTTCAACTCCTACCCTCAAAACGATGCTGTAGAGCACTGCACACCAAGACAACTAGACACAAGAACAGGTTTTTTCTTGAACACCATTACTCTGCTAAACAAATAATTCCCTCACCACCGATAAACCATTCGCTAAGGTTGCGTTGCTATTACTATTAGTCCTCTCATCACTCCTATCACCCATCTCCTCCCACTTATGACTGCAGGACTGTAACTGTATTGCTTGCATTCTTATGATTTATATTGCTATTGCTTATTTCTGATTCCTGATTTGTACCCTCTGACTGTCATTAAGCGTTGTACCTTATGATTCTTAGCAAATGTATCTTTTTATATCTTCTTACGTACACTGAGAGCATATGCACCAAAGACAAATTCCTTGTATGTCCTATCATACTCGGCTATTCTATTCTATTCTATTCCATTCCATTCCATTCCATTCCATTCTATTCTATTCTATTCTATTCTATTAATCAGTGGAACAGCTTGCCTCCAGAAGTTGTGAATGCCCCAACACTGCAAGTCTTTAAGAAGATGTTGGATAGCTATTTGTCTGAAAAGGTATAGGGTTTCCTGCCTAGGCAGGGGGTTGAACTAGAAGACCTCCAAGGTCCCTTCCAACTCTACTATTGTATTCTATTCTATTCTATTCTATTCTATTCTATTCTTATGTCTATGTAAGGCCTCTAAACTGAATCTTTTTTCACTCTTCCCCCTGCCTCTACTAGTCTTCTATAAAAATAAAACCACTCTTCATTATAGTTATTGGGCAGCAAACCTTTTGAACATAGGATGAGGCAGAAGCAAGAATACATTTCATTTCACTAAAGTTCTCATATTAATATCTAATGACTGGTTGCAGTGGATATTGATTTATTAGGGAGTGAATAGTTATGACCCTGCAAGCAAGCTTTTTTAAAAAAAGTTACAATGAAATGTACAGGATTCCCAAAATCAATGAATTTTACATTTGAAAGAACCCTAAAAAATCCAAAATTGATTTACTCTGATGCTGTGTTAAATATATGTTCCTAAAACAGTAAATCAGCTTTTAACTGTATTTATGCAATGCTTTAGGAGCTGAAAGTACAAAAACCATGAAAATGTCTCTGCAAACATTTGACTTTGAGTCAATATCTGAAATATCCTAATAGTAACAAAGAAAATTAGACTCTCAAAGTCAAGCGCAATGGATGTGTTGAAAGGGAGAAAAGATTAAATTAAAGAATCTTGGAAAATGGTGAAAATAAAGCTGCATCACCACTGGTTTTGGAATCATAATAAATCTTAATGATCATAAATATCCTTCACAAATCTTTCTTTGAGATAAGTTAAAATATTCCTACAACTTTATATATGTTTCCTGTAAATAGTAGTCTTTCTATTTCTTTTTTTTGGGGGGGGGGGGATTTCTTTGAGCCAGAAATATAACATGCTACTTTCTCTTTGTGAGTTGCTCCCTGTGGTTGAGGTCAGGCCGGAAAACAATGATGTAGCATTTTGGGAGGAATATGCATCCCAGTAATGCAGCACTGGAGGCCAAGATGGAGAAGACCTCCACGGCTACCATGGCTTTTCCTTTTGTGCTCAGATAGGCTGGAAAGAAGGAGATCCACACACTGCAAAAGGCCAACATGCTGAAGGTGATGAACTTGGCTTCGTTAAAGCTGTTGGGTAATTTACGGGCAAGGAAAGCCACGATAAAGCTGGCAATGGCCAAGAGACCCATGTAGCCCAAGACACAGTAGAAGAAGAAAGCTGACCCCTCATTGCATTGCAAAATCATTTCTTGGAGCTCTGAATGCATGTCCAACTCAGGGAATGGGGGAGATGTCGACATCTAAAGGATACAAATCCATAATTGTAAGAGAGAACACGAGAGGACAATAGAAAAGGCCAATCTTTTCCCCACCCATCTCCTCATCTGAGAACCAGGTTTAGTGGCCATGAAAGCAACAACCACAGTGATAGTTTTGGCCAGCACACTAGAAATGGCCACTGAAAAAGTGATGCCAAAAGTTGGTTGTCGGAGAAGGCAGGTCACTTTGCCAGGTTGGCTGAGGAAGAGCAAAGAGGAGAGAAAACAGAGCAGAAGAGAGACAAGGAGAGTATAGGTTAAAGACCGGTTATTGGCTTTGACAATGGGAGTATCCCTGTGCTTAATAAATGTTGCAAGTACCCATGAGGTCAAGGAGAAGAAACCAAGAGCTGCTGAGGCTAAACCAATTCCTAAGTTTTCGTCAAAAGTTAGAAACACCACCAGTTTTGGGATACATCCTTTCTTTTCATTATTTGGATAATGATCTTCTGAGCATTCAAAGCAGTCATCCATATCTGGAAGGAAAATCAAGGGATTTGTCATCTAGGCATTCCATAGCATTCAAATTACTTTCTAAATGGGTGCCAGTTGTTATTTCTTTGGACTTTCCCCATTTTTTCCCAAAACATGGAGAAGAAAACTCTTGGGATATATTTAAATCTCTAGTAACAGAGTGTATTGACCTGAACAACAGATTGGGAGTCACAGCTATAAAAATGAATATTCATCTTTTTTTTAAACAAAGTTTTATTGGTTTTTTTAAAAATAATAAGGAAAGGGGTATTGGAATAGGCTACATAATTTTGACGGTTACAATGTGTGAGGGGTATCCCCGCCCCCCGTACTCATGATATTCATTTAAACAAGTAATTCAATATTACATAGTGATAGTTTGTCAGCATATAAATTCATATAGAAATTTCAATCAATTTATATAAAGCCGATTTCCTTATTCATTTTTGTGATCTGAGTTTTCTTGGTATTGCCCCCTCCCCCCCGGCGGCAGAGCTCCGGCCCCTCCCGTGTCCTGTATGTCGGGTGTAGGATCATCAGGTATATCTAGGAGTGCTTTATTTTTTTTCCATAAAGGCCTGTGCCTCTATGGTTGTAGTTATTCTAACTCTAGTGTCCTCCCAGAAAATTAGCATACCTTCAGGCATCAACCATCTAAACCACACCCCTTTCTGGTAAAGTTTCTTCGCTAATTGCGAATAGTTTTTTTCTTTTCTCTCTGACTTTCTTAGGGATCTGTTTCAGAATGGTTATTTCTCTATCTTGATATTTCAACACTTGCCCTCTTTGTGCACTCAGGATCTCATCTCTTGTAAAAATGAATATTCATCTTGAAGATGTACAAATATTAGTTATTTGCACAATAAGATAGGGTATTACAGCCTGCTTAACTTTACTTACATTATTTATTTATTATATGGTGATACATCAGCCAGGAGACAATAATGCTGATACAGGGTAGTACTTTGGCTGCCTAAGATTGCTAGCTCTGTTTGTTTATGATGATTCTCAGTCACCCAGGTCGTAGTTGTCCCAAAGGTGCTTTTTCAAGAGGCAACTGGACTTTCTTCTTTTTTTCTTTGAATATGTTTCACTTCTCCTCCAAGAAGCTTCTTTAGCTCTGACTGGATAGTGGGGAATGGAAGGAGTTATATTCTTTGGAGACAGCTTGTCATTAAAAATCATCTTTGGGACAACCATGATCTGGATAACTGAGAACATCCAATGACATTTAGCTGTTGTGGCCCAGCAGGATCCGGTTGAGCTGCTGATGGACTCAGATAGTGAGGAACCATATGAGTATGCCCTGGATGATGTGGAGGACCCTGTGCAGGGTTCAGACTCAGAGCAGGGACCAGAGAGGCTGGTTGGCCTACAGGAAGCGCCTGAGGCATGGAGCAGTGGGGAGGATCAAAGGCAGTTTGTCCCTGATGCTAGATTGAGAAGGGCTGAGAAACGGAAGCAGCAACTCCGTAGGCAGAATCACAGAAGATGATTAAGCACAGGTGGATGTGGATTGGCCCCTCCCAAGAGAGATTATAGGTGAGGTGTTGGGAGGGGACATTTGCAGGAAACAACCGTTCAAATTAGTAGTTAAGAAAATCTATGTATTCTAGCCGTGTCTGCTCGTTTGGACTATCTGCGTTACTTCATTTGAATTATATGGGTTGCTCTATTGAACGTGAGTTGTCTGGGCCCTCAGCCAAAGGGTTTGTTATCTTGGTAATTAAACAGTGGCAAACAGCCAAGCCTGTGTTCTGGTTTATTCACAGGCGTGGAGAGGGGGGTCAGAACATTTAGCTATGCAGTTTGGGATGATCACCCTTCAAATGGTGTGGGAGTATGAACGTATTTCCAGCAAAATGTTGCAGATGACAGGGACCATTTGTGCTTCAGTTTGAGAAGCAGACAACAGAGACTCATCCCCAACAGCCTGAAGGGGACACAGGTCAGAAAGGAACACAGTTGCAGAAAGCACAGCTCCACAACACAGTCCTTTCAGCAGCTCCAAGAAGGCTCGATACCAATTTGCACTAGTTAGGTGACCCTGAGGACACAAGCCAAACCTTCAAGTGGCCTCAACAACTCTCTAAAAGAATGCAAATGACCAGCTGTCTCCAAAGAATATAAATTCTTCCATTCCGCACCATCCAGTCAGAGTTGAAGAAGCTTCTCGGATAAGAAGTGAAACATCTTCAAAGGGGGACAAGCTAGCTCTGCACCAGAAAGGAAGTTGAATGGCTCTCCTGCAGATATGCGGCCCATCCCTCCACCAAAGCTGCCTTGCAAATGAGCATCATAAATGGGAAGTTTAGAAAAAGTTCCCTTCTGCTTGGACTCCTTGCGTCCTAATCTCTCTTGGTGGTTTTCCTCTCTAATTGTTTCCTCTCTGTATTGACTTTGTACTTTTCCTGCTCACCATAATGCCACCTAAAAAACCACCCCCCGGGGAAGCCGGGCTTTGCTGTCTCCACCCCGACATCTTCAGCGTCCAGTCCCAGTGGACAACAGACCTTAACTTCTTTGTTGCAGCCTAAGCCTTCTGAGACGGACTTCCAGCAGATGTTTCAACAAATCTTAAAGGGACAGGAAGACTTAAAAAGTCAACTAAAGGAGATGAATGAGCAGCTTAAAGAGAACCAAGACCGGGCAATTAAAAATTCACAGAGATTGGATCTTTTGGAGGAGGGGACGGCTGAGATGAGGGGGGAGGTGAAAGGGGTGCAGGAGGGAAACCAAGAGCTTGAGAACCACCAGATAAAAACGGAATTTGAAAGAATGTCCTTTTTCCTTAGGTTTCAAAATGTGGTTGAGGCGGATGATGAAGATCTAAGGGACATCATGACAAACCTTTTGGCTGAATATATCCAAAAAGAAAAACAACAGATGGGGTGGGACTTGGACCTGGTTTATAGAGTAAACTCAGCATATGCTAGAACACATAATGTCCCAAAGGAGGTACATATTAAATTTTTTAGAAAGACTACAAGAGATGAGATTCTGAGTGCACAAAGGGGGCAAGCTTTGAAATATCAAGATAGAGAAATAACCATCTTGAAACAGATCCCTAAGAAAGTGAGAGAGAAAAGAAAAAACTATTCGCAACTAATGAAGAAGTTATACCAGAAAGGACTGTGGTTCAGATGGTTGATGCCTGAAGGCATGTTAATATTCTGGGAGGATACAAGAGTTAGAATTAACACAACCGCAGAGGCTCAGGCCTTTATGGAAAAAAATAAAGTACTCCTAGATAAATCTGATGATCCTATACCAGACTTACAGGACACGGGAGGGGCCGGAGTTCTGCTGGCGGGGGGAGAAGGGGCAATACCAAGAAAACTCAGATCACAAAAATGAGCAAGAAAATCTGCTTGATATAAATTGATTGAAATTATTATTTGAATTTATATGCTGACAAAATATTATTATTTAGTATTAAACTAATCTATGTATAAATGAAAATTATCAGCAAGGGGGGAGGGGACACCTCCTACATATTGTGACTGCCAACATTTGTAACTTATTCCACCACCCCTTTCCTTTTTATTTTTTTTTAAACCAATAAAACTTTGTTTAAAAATAAATAAATAAATGGGAAGTGCAGTGCCAGCAGGATTCTTACCATCCACATGAAGTGCCAGCTCGTCTTCCCACTGAAGTGGTACCTATTTATCTACTTGCATATAGCATGCTTTTGAACTGCTAGATCGGCAGAAGCGGAGACAAGTGACGGAAGCTCACCACACCACACAGTCACTGGTGGGATTCAAATTTTTTTACGACTGGTTCTGTGGGCGTGGCTTTGTGGGTGTGGCGGGGGAAGGATACTGCAAAATACACACTCTCAAAATTTCCGCTACCGGTTCTCCAGAACCTGTCAGAACTAGCTGAATTCTGCACAAAAAGCGTTGGAGTTTAATTACCTTCTCCAGCGTTATTCAGCCGTTGAACCACTGCTCCTCTTCGTTTGCTTAAATCAACCTAATGAAAACTTCCTGGAATGTCTAACCTACCCTTTTGATTTGAAATCTTCCCTTCTGGACATGGGACACAGTCGTAGCAACAGAATTGTTTTCCTTCAGCCTCCTTCTTCCAGTATCCAGGGGAGCAATGGTCATTGCACAGAGAAATTGGAAGTACCTGGTGATAAAAAATAAAAGGTCTTTTGCGAAGGAAGATTTTTCAAAAAAAAATAATAATATTAATGCTAAGGGATCCAATCTGATTCAGTAACTGGGACCAGAGGTTGACCAGTGACCGATTTAGAGTAGATTCTTCAACATTATGCTAGGACACCTTCATTCATGAGTTATTAATCAATGTCTTTAATTGGGGGAAAGAATTCTTCACTTCTCAAAGGGCTACTGAATATTATCTAGCTGGATTTATATTATACATTAAAAGTTGTAGAAATGACAATGATGAGCTAAAGGGCCTGTTTGAAAAAGGCAAGGTGAGTGGATTAATATGCGAGAAGACAATGCTATAGAAATAAGGCAATGCCCATAATTTGAAAGATAATTGCCACTAAAAACAAAATCTGACTTTTACGTTGTAAGGTCATTTTGTTAACTCCATTAATGCTTGATCATGGGCCACATTTGCTCATTGTATTCCATTTTTTTCTGACAAACATAAAAATTAGATTTCTACCTGGGGAAAAGATTTATTAATTTTATTTAGATTTTTTTATTTAGATTTTGTTATAAAGATGTAATCTTTCCTGGGTACTTAAAAATTCTAGTAATAAATTTTTGTCTAGATTTATTATAATATAAATATAAATGATTCTAGACAAAAGCACGTTTAAACAAAGATAGTTAAATGAGAATGATGGTATATTGATGGTATAAAGATTTTTGATTTAAAATGTACAATTCAATATGAATGAAGTATAAAGAATGATTGTAGTAACATACAAAATTTATTTGTAACCAATCGACATGCTTTCTGGAAGATGTAATGAATAATGTTTTTGTGTGTTTTTTTTTTTGTTTAATTAAAACAATAAAAAATAGAATTCTAAAGAGGCTTTGGTCAGTATGATTTAAGAGGCCAAGGCCTCTATTTGCAATCATAACAGCTCAAGATATAGTCCATCAAGTGAGTCCATGCCTGATTAAAAGCTGGGTGCCAGACAATCAGATCTTCATCAATGAATAATTCTTTGCCTGTTGGAGAACTCGGATCTATTACTCCGACTCTCACTCTTTGAAAAGACCGATTGAGAAATGTGATGAGGTTGATGATATCAAATCCACCCATTACGTCCCCATTTTCATTCAGGGAAACTTTCTCTCCAGCCGAATTATTAATAGAAATGCCATGTAGAAATGGATAGAGCTATGTGAAAGAGAATGAAAAAAAAAAAGAGAGAGAGAGAATCGGAATGATAATACAGGTAGCCCTCTATGTTGTTGTTGTTTTAGTTGCAAAGTCATGCCCAACCCATCACAACCCCATGGAAAATGTTCCTCCAGGCCTTCCTTTCCTCTACCATCCTCTGGACTCCATTGAAGCTCACACCTACTGTTTCGGTGACTCCATCCAGCCACCTCATTCTCTGTCGTCCTCTTCTTCTTTTGCCCTCCATCGTTCCCAGCATGAGGCTCTTTTCCAGTGAGTCCTTTCTTCTCATTAGGGGGCCAAAGTATTTGAGTTTCATCTTCAGGATCTGGCCTTCTAAAGAGCAGTCAGGGTTGATCTCCTCTAGGACTGAGTGATTTGATTGCCTTGCAGTTTAAGGGACTCGCAGGAGTCTTCTCCAGCACCAGAGTTCAATGACCTCCATTCTTTGACGCTCAGCCTTTCTTATGGTCAAACCTTCACAGCCATCCATTGCAACTGGGAAAACCACAGCCTTGACTATACACACTTTTGTTGGCAGGGTGATGTCTCTGCTTTTTAGCATGCTGTCTAGATTTGCCATAGCTTTCCTCCCCAGGAGCAAGTGTCTTTTAATTTCTATTTACTCTGTTTAGTTTCTATTTATTCTATTTATTTATTTCTATTTATTCTATGTAATCTTCTGTTTACAACAGTTCATTTAGTGACTGTTCTAAGTTACTGTGGCACTGTAAAAGAGACATGACCTGTGACATGTTTTCACATTTATGATCTTTGCCACCTTCTGACAAGCAAAATCCATAGGGAAGCCAGGTTCCCTTAACTGCGTTACTTAACAATATAGTAGTTTCTTGATGTTCACAACTAACTGGATTTTATAAGCAGAAAACATTAAGTCTTTCCTCCATATGTCAACTCATAAAGTTGCCATGGTGAGGAAAGGGGGGGGGAGTGCATTCCATGCATACCTTTGGCTAGAGTCGGATCTCAGATTACTACAGCAGGCTTATGAGGTGTGCACCTCATTGGTGAATGTGATTTATGTCACAGACTGAGGGGACAGAGGAAACAGGGGTAAAGTTCAGCCATAATTAAAATGAGATCAGATCTGACTGCAATGAGGTATTGCCAAAATGGTTCCCCTCAATAAATGACTGGTTTTCTTTTGAAACTTGGCTCGAGGCTCATGAATTAATCAGGGCATCTTTCAGAAACCTGACAGACAGTCAGATCTGTTCTCATAATTCTAGATCAAATTGCTCACTGAGATAATAGAAGTGTCCAATGCAGAGAGAATACCTGCCAAGGCTGCAGATGTGGAAGGTCAGTTTTTTTACTCATCACTGTATTTTTCTTATTGAATCTTGACAAAAATAGAACTTGCAAAGCATGAGCCACAGCATAAACAGCATTGTAGATGCTGTAGCTTTGGCCGGTCATCTCCATTTCGAAGGCAGGTCCAGGAAGATCCTCCAGCTTCATCTCTCCAGTGCATTTCCTACCATGCATTTCTTGTAACTCTGGTTTTGGAAATGAGCAATCAAATGCTTGTTCCCAAACATCCTGCAGAAACCCATCTCTGCAGCCTGAATGAGGTTTGATGGTCTGAAGAAACTCCTTGAAACCTGCAACTGCTGCTGAATGAACACTGAAGGAAAGAGCCCCATGGAACATCTGGAGATCCCAACTGATTTGAAATCCTGATAATATGAAATCAATCTGTGCAGTCGTGATCCACACCTTTCTAAATAATGCCGTTTGCTTGTTTTCAGGATCTGCCACAAACATGATAGCTCTCAGCCACGCAATTGCCTGAGATTCTCCATAGACAAGAAATGCGGTGCTGTTGCTATTCCTCAAATTAATGAAAATACTTGAGATTACATGATAAAATTCTCCATAGTCTTCTACGTGGCTTAGTTGTGCAAGCCTTTCTATGAACGATGAGCAGATACCGTTCTGTGAAAGCAAGGGCTGCATTTTCTTTAAGAAACGTTCTCCATTATTGTTATCCATAGTAAAAATCCCAATCCACGTCCA
Source organism: Natrix natrix natrix (assembly GCA_029891615.1). Taxonomy (NCBI): domain Eukaryota; kingdom Metazoa; phylum Chordata; class Lepidosauria; order Squamata; family Natricidae; genus Natrix; species Natrix natrix. The sequence continues at coordinate 26,573 of JAKRSK010010471.1, forward strand.
TCTGAAATGATGAAGCAGTTGGATAATTCCAACATATTGATGGTCCTCTTTGGGGACCATGAAATTAAGTGAAGATCGCTTGGAGGTCTGAAACTCCTCTTGAGCTAATGAGCCGTATGTCAACTGAAAGAAAGCAGAGTAATATTCTGTAGAATTGTTACCTCAAATCCGAACTTTCTAGTTTTCCTGTAAACAATATCCAAGAAATTATTTTCCCCTCTATTTTGTTTAAAATATTATAATATAGAATAGAATTTCTATGAATTATTTCAGACACATTATAATGCCATATTTTTTGGACTATAAGATGCACCGGAATATAAGATTTTGAAGAGGTAAATTAAAAAAAAAGTTTTTGCACACTGCAGGCCTCCCAAACCCTCTGCACACCTCATTTTTTGCAAAAAAGGGGGGCATGCAAAGGTTTTGGGAGGCTTGTAGAATGCTGCTAGGGGCTGGGGGGCAAAAATGGCCCATGTTTTGCTTTTTTTTGCTCTCCCCAGCCCTCAAGAGTACTTTGCAGGCCTCCAAAACCCTCTGCATGTCCATTTTTGCAAAGGAGGCTGGGTTTCATTAGGCCAAAAATGCTGTATTCAGTGTATAAGACTCACCCAGATTTTTACCCTTTTTCTGGGGGGGAGGTGCGCCTTATACTCTGAACAATATGGTAATTCATTTGGTTGAACAAATCTTTCCTCTTCTTCTATGATTGGCATTGCAGTTTTATAAAACAACTGATAAGTATTATACCTCAAGGTATGCAAGGTCTTACAAATCTAATACACATTTGTATTTATATTTATTATTTTCCTAAACATGTGCAAGGTACCAGGTATAAATATAAACATGGATATAAATGAAAGAAATGAATAAAAATAGATAGGGAGAGTAGGACAGGGGCATTAGGAACGCTGGTGCGCTTATGTACACCCCCTTTACAGACCTCTTAGGAATGGGATAAGGCCCAGGTAGACAGTTTAAGGTTGAAGCTGTGGAGGTTTGAAGATGTAACAACGGAGTCTAGTAGAGCATTCCAAGCGTTGACCACTCTGTTGCTGAAGTCATATTTCCTGCATTTAGGTTTGGAATGGTTTACCTTGAGTTTGTATCAATTGTTTGCCTGTGCATTATTGAGGTTGAAGCTGAAGCTTTACGTGACAAGTAAAATGTTGTAGCAGACAATTCTGTGTACTGTGCTTAGATCATACTGCAGGCGACACAGTTCCAGATTGTCCAAGCTCAAAATTTCAAGCCTGGTGGCATAAGGTATTCTTTTGTGAGTAGAGGAGTGGAGTACTCTTCTCATGAAATACCTCTGGACTCACTCAATTGTATTAATATCTGATACACAGTGTGGATTCCAGGCAGATGAGCTGTATTTGAGAATTGGTCTGGCAAAGGTTTTGTATGCCCTAGTTAGTTAATACATTGTTACCAGAAAAGAAGCTTCACATAATTAGATTAACAATTCTTAATGCCTTTTTTGGAATGCTGTTACAGTGTTAGTATCTGATTCTATAATACATACATGTATGTACATACATACACACATGTATGTGAGTAGTGACCTTCCTCCCATATTTAGGCATACCAGGGCTTGTAACACAAATACATACCTATTTCCCTGGCTCAACTGATAAGGAAGAGAGCCCGTGGCTTAGTGGCTAAGACTCCTGCCTAAGATATATACAGCCCAGGTTCGAATCCCATTAAGGGTATGGCTAGCTGATGAGAGCTAATTAGCTCGAAATAGATCTATACTAGCCTCCCTTTATTTATTTATCAGTACAAATACAACACAAATACATACATACATACATACATACATACATACATACATACATACATACATATATTAAAACAGTGTTAATATCTGATTCTCAGTAATTATGCGATAACAACAAGGCACAGAAATTTTCTACTCATCTTCTCCGTACTGACCTGTGGAACTTTGTAGAAATCTACAACTTCGGCTACATTAGATGATGTATCAGAACCTAATCCTCCAATGATGGCCATGAGATTCTTCTGGCGATCACATTTGTAGTTAGGGACAAAGTCCTGGGATTTGAAAAGGAGGTCCAGAGTAGTGCGATAGGTCATCCATGGATTGTGGTAACTATCATAGATGTGGAACCCAAGAGTGATGTTAGGTAAGATCTGTGGGTCCTCATTGATCTCCTTCACAGCAAAGGCCAAGGCGAGGACGTGTTGGTAGAATTTGGTTATTACACTGAAAATAGATTGAGCACACCTTTTCAAAATAATGATAATTTATAATTTTGCAAATTATTTTAGGATGGTCATTACATAACTGACCACTGGAAAATCTATTTCTGATTGAAGGATTAGTTAACTTTATAATCAGTCCAAATATACTTTGAACACAATTTATTTCCTTTAATATTTTTTTCCAGAAAGGTTATCATTATAAAACATACTATGTTAATTTCTGAAATTTTAACTTCGGTGTTGAGTTTAAACTAGAACGATGTGGCTTTGTTATTTTCTCAGTTGATTTGGTTTTCTAGGAAATTTACTGAATTAGAAAGAAGTATAGATTATGGCTGAGATTTTTCTCTAAACCCAAACATCTTGCTCATCTGAATCTTCTCAGTTCTGAAGGAATGCTCCATGAGTGCTCATAATTTTAAGTTCCCCCAGATTCAATATCTAAGGTGTGTCTCTACTTTGGTTGCAGCAGATAGAAATACTAAAACATCTTTACTCTATCCTACCATTCCTCAGGGGCACAGTGGCTCAGTGGCTAAGATGCTGAACATTGTCGATTATAAAGGTTGGCAGTTGGGTGGTTTGAATCCCTAGCACCACGTAATGGAGTGAGCTCCCTTTACTTGTCCTGCCAACCTAGCAGTTCGAAAGCACATAAAATGCAAGTAGAAAAATAGGGACCTCCTTTGGTGGGAAGGTAACAGCATTCTGTGCGCCTCTCTGTATTTAGTCATGCAGGCCACATGACCACAGAGACATCTTCGGACAGTGCTGGCTCTTTGGCTTTGAAACGGAGATGAGCACCGTCCCCTAGAGTCAGGAACAACTAGCACATGCCTTACCTTTATCATGCCTTACCTCCTTAGTAAAATAGAATGCCAATCAATTTAACTAAGTCCCCATATTTACAGTATGTGTATGGAGATTCTCAGTTATCCAGGTCAAGGTTGTCCCGAAAGTCCTTTTCCAATATTTCACTTCTTGGATGAGAAACGAAATCTTTTCAAAGCAAAACCCAAGAAAATCCAGTTGCCTTTTGGAAAAGGACCTTTATTTTTGTCTCGTGAAATGTGGCTGGATTTTTTTTTAGCCTTCTTCTTTTGGATAATTTCCATGCAATCCAATGTGCTTTACTTACAAGAACGTTGAAGGTTTCCCCATTCTCTCACCACTAGAAAACTTCCAAAACACAAAGAATCCTTACATTTACCTGAAAAACTCTGCATTTTCTCTACAAACAGCTATTAATCATATAAACAATTCTTTGCTATTGTGGGCATAAGTCAGGAGATTCAAAAGATAATATTTACATTAGTGAATCATGAAGGTTGAGAAAAGGATGCTGTTTGAATAGAGTTTGATAGAAATGGTAAATCAAGTGGGACATCATCCCACCAATGATGAGGTCCCCAGGTTGATACCACTCATGTGGAACAGGGAAAGCATCACTTCCACGGCAGCTCAGAGTAACTGCTTTGTGCATCAGGATACCAGGAAGATCGATTCTATGATTCTCTGTGTATGGAGAAAAGGTCTATCTTCAAGGAGAACTTCTGGCAGATGAAACAGAAGGAAGAGAACTTTGTGGAAATGAATCACACAGCATTACCACTTCCTTCCTCTTTGTGGCTCTTGAAATATTTATATAGATTCTTTCTGAATTTCTATTCCCTTCTGTGGCCTTCTAGAATAATGAAATGATTGCAGTCATTCATAAGGGACATAATTGCCATGGAACCTTTGGCTACCTGGTGATTTTTTTCTTTATGTGTCTGATTAACAACTTTGTTTCTTTGGAGTGATATAATAAGTGACGATGCTTAACCTGTTTTGAAAATAGTGGAGAAAATCAATTGGGAAGTTTGTAGCTACAACATCGCTCTAATTCTAGAAATCAGGGCAAAGATTTAATTTTAATGAATGGATCGGGGAATCCATTTTCCCTGCCAAAGGTTGGATGAAATGGTCAAAGATCAACTGTCTGGTACAGATTAACTGGTCTTGATTTGAAAATCCTTTGGAAAGTAGATAAACGTGAAAGTGAAATAGACAATCATCCTGCCCCATACATCCCTGTGACCAATTCGCTCTCACAGGGAGGGACTCCTCCGGGTGCCGTCCACTAAGCAATGCCAGTGGGCGGTGCCCAGGAGTAGGGCCTTCTCTGTGATGGGCCCAACCCTCTGGAATGACCTCCCCCCCGATATCAGGACTACTACCGACCTCCGCTCCTTCCGCAAGAAACTCAAGACCCACCTGTTCCAATTAGCTGGCCTGGCCCAACTATAGTTTTATTCTCCAATCCTCCTGGCAGTTATTTTAAATTTCTGGGGTAGATTTTAATGTTGTTTTAATTTTATTATTACTGTATAGATTTTTATGTACGTAATTCGTCTTTACGGGGTTTTGATGTTTTTATGTATATGGTGTTTTGACTTTTGACTGTACAACGCCCCGAGTCCCTTCAGGGAGAGGGAGCGGTTTATAAATTTAATAAATTAAATTAAATTAAATTAATTCACACTTTCCTCCCCCCCCCAAAAAAAGGGGGGGAGAAGAAGAAATAAGAGTAGACAAGGATATTTGAAAAATATAAAACTAATATTTCAAAAATGTAAAACTAAAACATGTTTTACATTTATCTTATATTTGCTTTTTAATAAGAATGGGGAATTCACAGAGAGAGAGAGAAAGAGAGAGAGAGGGAGGGAGGGAGAGAGAGAGAGAGAGAGAGAAAGAGAAAGAGAAAGAGAAAGAGAAAGAGAAAGAGAAAGAGAGAGGGAGGGGGAAAATCATAGTTGTTCTGTTCCAAGATCTATACTTTCTGAGCAGTTTGGTGAACTGGTTATTAGAAGAACCAGGGGAGAGATTCCAATATTTGAGGAGCCACCACAAAGATGAGAGGGACAAAGTACTTTCCAAAGCACCAGAAGGCAAGACAAAAACAAATGGACAGGAGGAATCTCAAACTAAGGAAAAATTTCCTAACAGTGAAAAACAATGAACCAGTGGAACGTCTTTCCTTCAGAAGTTGTAGGTGCCCCATCATTGGAGGCTTTCAAGAAGAGCTGGACAACCATTTATCTGAAATGGTATAGACTTGTCTTGTTTGAGCAGAGGGTTGGACTAGACCACCAAGGTTCCTTTCAATTCCGTAATTCTGTGTTCTAAATATCTCACAGAATAGTATAGGTGAAGGCTAGGTCTAGTCTAGTGAAAAGAACTAGGGGAGATAGGATAGGAGGGTTCCACTATTTGAAAGGCCACCACAAAATCGATTGATCTGTCCATTGATCTGCCTCCCCAATTCCTCTCCGAAATCTTTGTCTCTAACTTCATCTGTTTCTTGACCGTTCAATTTAACCGCTTCTTCAGGGAGACATTCCTAATGATGTGCTATAAACATGCACTCAGCACCTTTAATTTACTTACCAAAGACCTGGAAATCCAACAAAACCAGTCTGCTCTACCTAAGAATGTTTTATTCCGAATAGCCAATCCACCCCCCCACCCCTTTTTTTACAAACCAGCAAGATACTTACACCACATAACTGTTTTCAAATTCCAAAGAGAACTAACTTTAGTACACTTCAGGTCTCTCTCTATAAGTAGTTTTGGAGAGTTGATGAAATTATGTCCTTATGGAAAAGCTGTTCTTGAACCTAAGTTGACTTGCTACTCAGGGGTGATATTCACTTACTTACCCTATCCGTTCGCAAATGTGCACCCCCATCCGTGCATGTGCCCGGCCTTCCACGAATGCACTTTGCTCAAAAAAGTCCTTAAATAGGATGACATAGAGCCAAAGTGGTGGCCATTCCGCTATTTCTGCTAGTGGTTTGGGCAAACCAGTCCAAACCGGCTGAATACCACCTCTGATCCTACTATATACAGTATATAAGGGCGTTATAATTCCTGACCTGGTAAAACAGGAAAATCTCTTCTTTTTATTACACACATCTTATCTCCATGAACGTAGCTAAATTGTGTTCTGCTGCATTTTAAATTAGGCAGAATTTCATTAGTCACCACCGATTGTAATACACACATGCTTACATGCCTACCACACAAAGAACACATAAACTTTACTTAATTGATTTTTCTTAACTGCTGCTTGTTGTTTAATTGAGGTCTCAACAGAATAATGTAGCATTTGGGGAAAAAGATACAAGACAGCAATCCACCGCTGGATGCCAGGATGGAGAAGATCTCCACAGCCACCATATACTTCCCCTTTGTGCTCAGATAAGTAGGGACAAAAGTCAACCAAACACTACAAAACACCAGCATGCTGAAGGTGATGAACTTGGCTTCATTGAAAGCATCTGGCAACTTCCTGGCAAAATAAGCCACCATGAAACTAACGATGGCTAGAAATCCCAAGTAGCCCAAGACAAGATAAAACATGACAGAAGATCCCACGTTACATTCTGCTATGATTTCACTGGTGAGGGAGTCCATATCCAAATTTGGGAAAGGAGGAGAGGTTGCCATCCACCAAGAACAAATACTTGCTTGAGCAAGGGTGCAGGAAATAACAATGGAACTGGCCAGTTTTCTCCCCAACCATTTCCTCATGTTGGACCCTGGTTTGGTGGCCATGAAAGCTACAACTACGGTGATGGTTTTAGCTAATACACAGGAAACGGCCACCGCAAAGATGACGCCAAAAGCAGTTTGGCAAAGAAAGCAAGTGGTCTTGTTAGGCTGCCCAAAAAACAGCAAAGGTGAAAGGAAGCAAAGGAGAAGGGACAGAAGGAGTGTAAATGTAAGTTCCCGGTTGTTGGCTTTGACGATTGGGGTGTCTTGGTGCTTAACAAAGGTCCTAAGGATAAAAGCTGTAGTTATAAATAGGCTAATCCCAACCAAGGCTAAACTCATCCCTAATGGTTCTTTGTGGGACAGATAGTTTAAAGTCTTGACAAAGCATCGATCTTGCTTCTTGCTTGGATATTGATCTTCTGGACACGGAAAACAGTCAACCATATCTGGACATTGAAAAAAAGAAATTAAAAAATTGACCAATTGTGTTCATGGGACATTTCCATATTCTATTCAACCTAATCCCTCTCTGTTAAACAGTGTTGTGTTATCCTAGGTCTTATCGTTGTATGATGCTGGTATTTAACCAAACCTTGAGCAAGTATAGGATTAAAACTAATTTTGTGCCTTTAGAGTTTATAGAATATACTAGCCAATAACCTGGCGTTGGCCAGGTATTTATTTATAGGGGGAAAACATCCAGACCAAATGTAATTTCTAATGTTGGATTTTCCCCCTTACCAGAGGGAGCCCCCTTGTGGAGTACTGTGAAATTGTTACCATGGGAACTCCAATGTGCTGTACAATAGAAGCCATTTTACAGCAGTACAGTAGAAGCCATTTTAAGGCACAAGAGTCTGTACCTTATCCAGAGAGTAAGTCATCTGTGTACCAAGTTTGAGTTAGTTACAAGAAGAAGGATGTGTGGTAAACATCAAACGAAATACTGAATGAATCTGGACTGGATATGAAGGTGAGTGAGCCTTAGGTAAAAGATGGTTTGATGATAGACCTGGGTTCCAATCAGGGGTGGGATTCAGCCAGTTTGGACCACTTCAGGCGAACGGGATGTTAATTTTAATCTGATTCGCCGAACTGGTAGTTGAAAGGACCGACTGACCCCCTGAACCCTGCCCCACCCCATCCTGTTTTGGATGCCAGATAAGTGCAGGGCCTGTGCAGAGGCTCTGGGAGAGTGAAAAATGGGCCTAGAAGTACTGGAAGTATAGAAATGGACCTGTTTCCTGCCTCCAGAGAGCTTCCGGAGCCCGGGGAGGCATTTTTCACCCTCCTGGAGGTTTAAGGAAAGCCTCCAGAGCCTGGGGAGGGCAAAAATCCCCCTCTGCAGTTGTGTAGGAAGCCAATTAGGCCACACACCCATGGCCACATCCACCCAGCAACCAGGGAGAGAACCAGTTGCTAAAAAACTTTCAATTCCATCCCTGCTTCAAATCACAGAAGAAATATTGGAAGGAAGTGTGAAGAAGAAGTGATAACAGACCTCTGGATTGAACCAGAGCTCTGTTATCGGCTGAAGAAGCCTTTCCTAAAGGCCTTTTCTGAGGGTCTCTGTAGTCTACGTATAACCAAGCTCTGGATCGATGCACAGGTCTGTTATCAACTACAGAACAGTGGTGAAATTCATTTTTTTACTACCAGTTTTGTGGGCGTGGCTTGGTGGGCATGGGAGGGGAAGGACACTGCAAAATCCTCATTCCCACCCCACTCCTAGGGGAAGTATACTGCAAAATCCCCATTTCCTCCCCACTCTAGGGAAAGGATTCTGCAAAATTCCCATTCCCTCACCACTCCTAGGGGAAGGATACTGTAAAATTCCCATTCCCTCCCCACTCCTGGGAGAAGGATACTGCAAAATTCCCATTCCCTCCCCACCCCTGGGAGAAGGATACTGCAAAATCCCCATTCCCTCTCCACTCCTGGTGGAAGGATATTGCAAAATTTCTATTCCTACCCCACTCCAGGGAAAGGATATTGCAAAATACCTGGTCCCTCCCCACTCCTGGGGAAGGATACTGCAAAATCCCCATTCCCTCCCCACTCCAAGGGAAGGATACTACAAAATCCCCATTCCATCCCCACTCCAGGGGAAGGATACTGCAAAATCCCCATTCTCTCTCTACTTCTGGGGGAAGGATATTGAAAAATCTCTATTCCCACCCCACCTGGGGCCAGTCAGAGGTGGTATTTGCTGGTTCTCTGAATTACTCAAAATTTCCGCCACCACTTCTCCAGAACCTGTCAGAAACTGCTGAATTTCACCTCTGCTACAGAGGCCTTCAAAAAGCCAGATAAAGAAGTTCCCGAAGGTCTCTGATAGTGAAAAAGAGACCAGAGATGATGCGCGTAAGTGAGGTGAGTCAGTGGACGACACACCCTCCTCCGAAAATAAGGCCAGGTACCTTTTTTGGTGGCCCCCAAAATACAAGGCAGGGTCTTATTTTCAGAAAAACATGGGTAACACATTTTGCACATGTTTGCTTGCATTAATGCATGATGGAATATTTTTTGTGCTATATTACCTACCTATTTGGCGTGAAATCTTCCCTTCTGGGCAGGGAGCACAATCGTAGCAACAGAATTTCTCTCCTTCCTTCTTTTTCTTTTGGTATCCAGGCTGGCAAGGATCATTACACAGAGAAAAGGGCAGAACCTATCCATAAATGTGAAAATAATTTAGGATAGGAAAACTAGTTTTCTTCATCATATAGTATATTTTTTTTAAAAAAACACAAGTCTGTATTGATTCGTATGGATAAATATGTGCATGCATTAGATTAGCAAGGATTTCTTGAGACTGGTTGGGGAGAATTTGAAAGATCAAAAACTTGATTCCCAAGTCATGTTTCAGAGATAGAGATATGGTCCCATTAATGGCCACCACAAAAAGAGTGGCAGGCCCAGCAACGCACAAAACAGCAGCAGCCGTGAGGTGACTGTCACTGCGTTAAATGTTTGCTAGTCGAAACTGAACTGAATAGCTGAACTGAAAGAGTTACTGCGCAGGTCATAAGGTCTTATCTGACAGTGATGTACTGCGCCTGCTCTTCACACATTCCAGAGACTTCTTTCTTTTTGATCTTTGTCCGTCTGCCAGGAAGCTGGTAGACAAACTGTTTCTGCCAAAATGTAACAATTAGATAGATTTGTTTATTTCTTTGTTTTATTATTTTTGTATTAAAGCTTGTTTTTAATTAGAATATGTTTTCCGGGATTTTATTTCTTTTTTTCGCACCTTAAAGATAATGCTGTTTGGAAAAGCCGCGATCTAAGACCTCATCTAGTTCAGGGTGAAATATCTTCCCCTGACAGTGACCATGCTCACCACCTCCTGCACCTCACAAATAATAAGACCTCCCCGAAAATAAGCCCAAGCGTTTATTTCAGGGGTCAAAAGAAAATAAGACCCTGTCTTATTTTGGGGAAAACACGGTATTGTTCTTCATTTGAAAATATAACAACCCATTCAGAGGCAATTCCTAAGCCAGAAGAAGTTTCTAATCCATCAAATACTTTCTTTTTCCAATAAAGGAGCAGTGGATTTAAATTGAGAAAGTTCACCTGGTTGAAAAGCCTGTGCCAGCTCTTTCTATCCTGAGAAAAGCTGAAGGTTTGCCCTTCCTTGGTAGCTATCCTTCCAACTTGGACTTTCGCGAAGGAGTTGTTTCGGAATATGACCATCTTCATTATATCAAAACCAGTGGCAACTTCCATTTTATCATTAAAAGTCACTTTTTCTCCAGCTGAGTTGTTGATGGAAATGCCTTGAAGAAACCTGTGAAGCTGTCAGAAAAAGAAAGAATAGCTAAAACATCACATTTTATACTGTTTTATTTGTTTTCTAGTATGATCTGATTTCTTATTAGTAACCTGTGACTATCATTAAATGTTGTACCTTATGATTCTTGATGAATGTGTTCTATTTTATTTTTCTTTATGTACACTGAGAGCATATGCACCAAAGACAAATTCCTTGTGTGTCCAATCACACTTGGCCAATAAAGAATTCTGTTCTGGTTCTGGTTTCGTTTGGTTCTGTTCTATTCTATTCTATTCTATTCTATTCTATTCTATTCTATTCTATTCTATTCTTCATTCCAATATTCTATTCTATTCTGTTCTATTCTGTTCTGTCTATTTCTCATTCTGTTCTGTTCTATTCTATTCTATTCTATTCTATTCTATTCTATTCTATTCTTCATTCCATTATTCTATTCTATCCTGTTCTATTCCATTCTAATTGCTATTCTGTTCTATTCTATTCTTCATTCCATTATTCTATTCTATTCTGTTCTATTCTGTTCTGTCTATTTCTCATTCTCTTCTGTTCTATTCTATTCTATTCTTCATTCCAATATTCTATTCTATTCTGTTCTATTCTGTTCTGTCTATTTCTCATTCTCTTCTGTTCTGTTCTGTTCTATTCCATTCTAATTGCTAAGTTGGCAGAAGTTGGAGCGAATGTGGGAGCTCATCCCACCACAAAGGAATACTCTGGTCTTGAATGAGCTTGCAAATCATCAAACCAGTGTCCTAACCACCGGAGCCACCACGATCCTTATTACCTGCCAAGGCTGAAGATCTTGATGTGCAAGTCTCTTTCTTTTCACTGATGCTCGGTGGAGGGACTTAAACGAAGACATGGCCTGCAAAGCATGTGCCAAAAGGTAGACAGCATTAAGGATACTGTAGCTGTAACCTGTCATTGGCATTTGAAAAACAGCACCTGGAAGCATCTCCAACTTCTCTTCCCCAGTGCATATTTTATCGTGCTCCACAGATTCTTTGGAATTTGAAAAGGTACAGTGAAAGGCTTGCTCCCAAAAATCCTTCAGGAAAGTGTCCCATTGTTCTGAGCAGCATTTCAGGTTCTGAAGATATGTCTGAAACCCGAGCGGTTCATTTGAAGGAACCTCAAAGGAAATGGTGCCTTGGAATAATTCTGAATCCCAGCTGGTTACCAGGCCCATGATTGTGAAATCGATTTGGGCAGTCACAATCCACAGCTTTCCCATCGATGCATTTTCCTGCTGAAAAGAATCAGACTGAAACATTAAAGAACTCAGCCACATGACTGTGAGCGTTTCCCCATACACCACAAATATGTTGGCTCTGTTGTCCATGGTGTACTGATAAGTGCTTGAGGATACTTCGTTGATTTGGGTTAACGATGGCAAACGACCTTGGCTTGGGATTCTTTGTGTGAAGGCAGAGCAGATTCCATTCTGGAAAAACAAATGTTCCAAGGTCTTCAAGAAATGATCTCCGCTCTCGTCTCTCAAAACAATGAGTCCAACCCAAGTCCATCCAAAATGCTTCAGTAATTGGACAATTCCTGTATACTGAGGGGCTTCGTTTGAGACCATGCGATAAAAGGAAGGAAACTTTGTTGGGTTGTTATGTTCAGAGGCAAAAGAACCATATGTGAGCTGAAAGGAAAGGCAGATGTATTTTATTAGATTAGATGAACACAGTTGGAAGGGATCTTGTAGGTCATCTAGTCCAACTCCCCACCCAGGCACACCATTTCTGACATATGGCAGTCTAGTCTCTTCTTGAAAGCTTCCAGTGATGAAGCTCCCACAACTTCTGAAGGCAACTTCTGTTCCATTGGTCAATTGCTCTCACTGTCAGAAAATTTATCCTGATTTCTAGGTTGAATCTCTCCTTAATCAGTTTCCATCCATTATTCTTTGTCTGGCCTTTGGGTGCTTTGAAAAATAGGTTGACCCCCTCCTCTCTATTTGAAGACTGCTATCATGTATTGGAAGACTGCTATCATGTATTGGAAGACTGCTATCATGTATCTCCTAATCCTTCTATTCACTAGATTAATCATGCCATCATTCCTGCAACTATTCTTCATATGCTTTAGTCTCCAGTCCCCTAATTATCATTGTTGCTCTTCTCTGCACTTTTTCTTCATTATCTTTTTATAGTGTGGTGACCAAAACTAGATGCATTATTCTAGGTGTGATCTTACTAAGGCTTTATAAAGTGGTATTAGAACCTCACTTGATCGTCTCTCAATCTTTGTGATTGCCTTTTTAGAACATGGAGTCTCAGATCATGATTTGAATGTCATTTCTTCATTCCAAGTAAACAGGGCTGGTCTATGGGAAAATGAAACGATTTCTAAAAAAAGAATAATAATAAGCAAATCTGTTTGAATCCATTACTCTGCCTTATTTTGCTGTTCTTTAATTGTCAAGATCCTTTAAACCACAATAGCTTGGCTTCATTTTGAATAGTCAAACATTTATAATACAATACAATACAGTACAATACAATACAATACAATTACAATACAATACAATAGTAGAGTTGGAAGGGATCTTGGAGGTCTTCTAGTCCAACCCCCTGCCTAGGCAGGAAACCCTATACCATTCCAGACAAATGGCTATCCAACATCTTCTTAAAGACTTCCAGTGTTAGGGGCATTCACAACTTCTGGAGGAAAGCTGTTCCAGTCAGTTTGTTGCAGTCAAATCTTTCTTCCTTTTTTCTAAACTGTAATATTGTTCCAAAAATGAATTAAATGTCTATCCATCTTAGGTAAAGGTAAAGGTTCCCCTCGCACATATGTGCTAGTCATTCCAGACTCTAGGGGGCTGTACTCATCTCTGTTTCAAAGCCAAAGAGCCAGCGCTGTCCAAAGACATTTCTGTGGTCATGTGGCTGGCATGACTAAATGCCAAATGTGCATGGAACACTGTTACCTTTTCACCAAAGGTAGTTCCTATTTTTCTACTTGCATTTTTACATGCTTTCAATCTGCTAGGTTGGCAGAAGCTGGGACAAGTAACGGGAGCTCACTCCATTACGCAGCACTAAGGATTCAAACCACCAAACTGCCAACCTTTCTGATTGAAAAGCTCAGTGCCTTAGTCACTGAGCCACTGCATCCCTTCTATCTTAATTCATAATCAAATCAGTATACGCTTCATAGTGGCGTGAGAGTTGGTTAAGGCATCGGATTGCAAACCAGGAGACTGTGAGTTCTAGTCCTTCATTTAGCATGAAGCTAGCTGGTTGACCTTGGTCAAGTCACTCTTTCTAAATTCTAGGAAGGAAGCAATGACAAACCGCTTCTGAAATCTTGGCAAGAAAACTGTAGGGACTTACCTAGGCAATCACCAGGAATCAAGACAACTAGAAGGGACAAAAATATGCATTTGAAGATCTTACCTGAGGAATTTTATAAAGGGTTAAGATGTCAGACATGTGGAAGGAGATGTCAGAGCCAAGTCCACCAATGATGGCCATGAGATTTTTCTGGATGTTGCATGCATAGTTGGGGACAAATCTATCAAATTTGAAGAGCAGGTCCAGTGTGGTCCGATAAGTCATCTTCTCATCATAATAGCTATCATAGATGTGAAATCCAAGTGTGACGTTGGGCAAGATCTGGGGATTTTGGTTGATCTCATTTACCGCAAACACCAAGCCCAGGACATGTTGGTAAAACTTTGTCACTATGCTGAAAGACAGTTATGTTCAGATTGTACAACCCATATAACTGGGTTTTTTAAAATCAGTCTCTGGATCCATTTTACTTACTACAAGTAATATAAAATGTGAAAAGAAAATCAATAGAAACAAAAATTCCTAAAATTCCCTAAGTACAAAGTGCTACCAATCACCCTCTGAGTTTTGGATACCATGTACCAACATGGTTATCCTCATAAAATGTGTCAAAGAGAGAAGAGAGAAGTTTAAAGAAAAGATAAAACTATGTAGGGAGATGGTAGAAGCAAGAACGGTTACCAAATAAAAAGAAAGATTAGGGGAGACACGATAGCAGTGTTTCAATATTTGAGGGGTTCCTACAAAGGCGAGGGTCAAACTATTCAAAGTCAAACTATTTTCCAAAGCACTAAAAGGCAAGACAAGAAACAACGGATGGAAACTAACCAAGGAGAGAAGCAATCTAGAACTAAAGAGAAATTTCCGAACTGGGAAAGCAATCCACCAATAGAATAACTTGCCTTTAGAAAATTGTGGGTGCTCCATCATTGAAGAAGAGACTGGACAGCCATTTATCTGAAATGGCATAGGATCTCCTGCTCAAACAGGGGGTTGGACTAGAAGACCCCCAAGATCCCCTCCATCTCCATTATTCTATGCTCTAGGTTCCATATGCAGAAGTATAATATAAACTACTGATCTACACTTAGCAGAAACTAGGTTTAAATGAATGAGAAGCAAAATGTTTTCAAGGGGGAAAAAAAAACCACAAGGAAATCTAGTTGTCTTTTGGAAAAGTGCCATAAGCTGGATGATTGAGAATCTCCATAGTCATTTAGTTTTAAATAACCCTTTCCCCCTTCCGATGTTTCATTTCTTTGACTTGATATTTCTAACTCTTGGGGTGGAGGTTATTTAGATTATGATAGCTTGTACCCCAAAGGTTAACTAACACCATTCTCTCCAAATGATGACTACTGTATATACACTTGTATCTTTGATATCTAATATAGAATAGAATAACAGAGTTGGAAGGGACCTTGGAGGTCTTGTAGTCCAACTCCTTGATTGAGCAGGAGGCCCTATAACATTTCAGACAGGTGGCTGTCCAATCTCTTCTTAAAGACTTGTAGTGTTGGGGCATCCACAACTTCTGAAGGTGAGCCATTCCACTGGTTAATTGTTCTCACTGTTAGGAAATTCCTCCTAAATTCTGGGTAGAGGAATGGAATTATTGGATGAATTCAGTGACTGGAACCAAACCAAATACAAATTATTTTGGAAGTAGTTACTCCAGTTATAATGTCTTAGATGTATAAATGGAGAGAACATGAGAGAGAGAGAGAGAGAGAGAGAGAGAGAGACAGAGAGAGAGAGACAGACAGACAGACAGACAGACAGACAGACTTCCTCTTATCTATTTACTCATTTCCCCTTTAATTTGTCCTCAGAAATTGTAAGAATAAGTTTTTACGCTGTCTCCATCATCCATCCATTACATTTGCTTATCGCCAAGTCTTACGATTTACAGAGTTGTCCAATTGACATATTCTTTCATAGAAAAGAGAACAGGGTTACTCTAAAGTCAGATCCAAGAGTTTCTTACATTGGAAATTGGAAGCTCAAGTCCGTTGAAGGTTGCTTGTGGAAGGAAAGTTCATGAAAAAAGTACCACATCTGAGAAGTAATCCCACCTAGGAGGAAGTCTCCTGGTTGGTACGCTTCATGAGGGATGGAAAAGGAATCAGGTGGGAAGCAGACCTTTGCACTGATGTTGTCTATGTGAGATAAAAGAAGAAACAAGACTTCTAATAGCATCATCTAGGTGCAGATTAGGTGTTCAAATGTCCATCAACAACCTCGTCTCTAGGACTATATTTAATTCAAGCAAGCTCTTCCAATAGAGTTTAACAGTGAGAATGCCACATAGATACCATGGAAAGGAAAAGTGGGGGGGGACCCCCACAGCCACATCTGTCTCTTCTCCCCAATTAGCTGAGATTTGAATGTCAGGGGGTAAAGGGGTCTTATAACCCGGTTTGAAATTACACATCAGCTGTTTTTCTTTTAACTTTGGTAAAGCTGTTGGATTTCATTTGAGAAGTAGTAATTATTATAATTTGGGTAATTGCGGGGAAGACAATGGAAGCTGCAATGTTATTGTCCCTATTCTGTATCTATGGAGATTCTCACTCATCCAGGTCATGGTTGTCCCAATGATGGTTTTTTTTTTCAAGAGCCAACTGGATTTTCTTTGTTTTTTTCTTGAAGATGTTTTGCTTCTCATGTAAGATGTCAGGCCGGGAAGCCATCTTCTGCATTGGGCCTTCCAGCCTGTCACATTTACTGCTGTGGGAAAATGGGAGGGGGGATTATGTGAAGCACAGTGACGTGCAGTCAGGGGAGGCACAGCCTCACCACTGTCATCATGAAAAGAAAAAAATATGTAAAAGGAAAAAGCTGAGCTAATTGCTGCCTCACTGTGGATGACTCTGCTTAACTGTTTTAAAAAAGCCTCTAAAAAGCGCCCTCTACTATGAGGCAGGAGAACTGCATGCCTCATCTAGTCTGACTTTAGGCGTTTTATGATCACTCGAGCAGAGTTAAGCAAGGGTTAAAAGCCTAAAAATTCCTGACGTAGGTGAGGCACGCAGTTCTCTTGCCTCATAGTAGAGGGCGCTCGTTTGGGTGGGGCTTCTTCAGAGGACCCGAGGCAAGAGCAGAGTTTAAATCCTCTCTGAAACAGCTGGAAAAGGTACATGTGGGTCGGAGGGAGGGGGAGGAATTCAAACTTCAAAGTGTAGTTTGATTGCAGGCAGAGCCACGTTGCCTTTTCAAACCTGCAATCAGTGAAGCTGGGCTGGATCCTTCCGGGGCTGGGGGAAAGTGTGTGTAGTCCAATCCAACTTCTGTGTGTGTGTGTGTGTGTGTGTGTGTGTGCGCGCGTGCATGTGTTTGAAAGAGGGGGGAGGGAGGAGGGGAAGGGAGAAGAAAAAGAAAAAGAAGGAATCTTCTTTTGCAAAGGAGAAAAACAAATGCTGTCGCTTTAAATCAGAACTGAACATACCTGGCTGTGGAATTCTGAGAGTTGAAGTCCACAAGTCTAAAAAAAGTTGAAACCCACCACTGGGTCAGTGCCTCACCAGCCATAAACCTCACCGCATATCACTGGTGGAGCAGGGCCGCTGAGATGATTATTAAGTGCTGGAGACTAATATGGACTCCGTCACCTACACACAGACAGCGATGGGTTCTGGATCCCATCGCAACTGCTACACTGCAATGGGGCTATGCACGCATGCACACCCACTGCCCTGCAATGCTCCAGCTGCTCAGCGGATATCACACAGGCGTCATACTCTGCACGCGTTTGCAAAAATGGCCTGGTTGGCTTAAAAGCAGGTAAGGAACGCGGGCAAGTGGGTGGGCCCACCAAAACACCATTCTGGTATGGTGGCCACTGCTCCCAGCTGCCACCGGTACAACCGTATCGGGGCATACTGGCTGGAACCCACCACTGAATAAGGTCCACTGACATATCTGAACCCACCAAGGATTAGCTATGCCCAGTGGCCCTGAACTCTTCCCAAGACATTCTTTTTATGCTTTTCTGCATGCATTTCACAACCTACCGTATTTTTCAGAGTATAAGATGCACCCTTTTCCCTCAAAAAAGAGGGTGAAAATCTGGGTGCATCTTATACACTGAATACAGAATTTTTTGACCTTCTGAAATCCCGTCCCCTTTAGGAGGCTTCCAGAGTGCTCCCGGGGGCTGGGGAGGGCAAATATGAGCAAAAACCGGGCTGTTTTTGTTCGTTTTTGCCCCCCCCCCAGCCCCCAGGAGCACTCTACAAGCCTCCTAAAGGCTGTGCATGCCCCCCTTTTTTGCCAAAAATGGGCCCATTTTTGCAAGAAAACAGACTGTTTTGGGGAGGTCTGCAGAGTGCAAAAACTTAGCACATTAGAAATATGTCTGGTACATTTTACAATTATGTTAGTTTAAAACTTTGGTTCAGTGAGGCCCGCAAGCTCACTCCTAGGCCTTATTATTTGCAAGATTCCAATGGATATTTTTTTCCCCTCACCAAATATATTAAAGAGAGGACATTTTGGTGAGTTTCGCATTTAACGCCAAATTGAAAAAAAAAGCGTTTGTCGCCCCCTTTTCTTAATCTCATCACGTTTCTGTTTTTCCTTGCGATTTTGAGCTCTGGGTTTTTGAGAGGACATTTCATAACCCTTCCTCGACTGAAATGCAACATAAAATGCATCCGTAAACGAAAGGAAACTAAACTTGCAAACTTAAATAAGTAAGTAATGAAGTTAAAATTCAATAAATTACATAAATATCTGTTCACTAAGTTTCCGATTCATAAAGATTATGTCAAACAAGGCTGTGAGGCAGTGTTGCTATACGCACAAAGGATAGGGGATGAGGTATATATCCAATATTGTTTTTCTTTTTTAAAAAAATGGTTTGTAACAATGTAAAAAAAATGTCCCCTTCATGGGCCCCCTTTCAGCTCCATGGGACCCAGAATAATGTACTGCTTGCAGGGATGTGTGGTCAGGGGAGGCAGGGGAGGCAGAGCCTCACCTCTCATCAAATAATAATATATAATAATAATATCCACAAGGGAGTTTCATATATATAAGAGGAAGAGGAGGGAGGAGGGAGGAGGAGAAGCGCGCGCAGTGCAGTGCCAGCTGGGCAACCGGTGGAGACAGGAGAGTTCTTGGAAGCACCAATAACCTTCCTGCCTCTGCTGTACTTTGCGTGCTCCTCGCGACTGCAATAGACGTCCAGAAGTGGCAGGGGCTTGATGATGTTGCCACAGCTGCCATGCGCAGACGGACGGAAGTAGCCAGAGTGGCGCCGAGGCAGTCCAGCGGACGAGTGACCGAGGATCAGGCTGCCTGATCCTCCATCACTTGCTCGCTCCCTCTTTCGTCCGCCCGGACCCCTCGGCGCCACTCTGGTTACCTCCGGCCGGCCACGCCCAGCAGCGACGTTGGCGACATCATCAAGATGAAGTGGCTTGGAGGCGAAGTGCTTTTCAGTGCTTTTCTGTGCGTCTGGCGTTTAGGTAGATAGCCGGATGTCCTAAACGCCAGACGCACAGAAAAGCACTGAAAAGCAGCTGCTGTGGGGGTTGCGGAGCGCGAGCCGGCGGAGCGCGCTCAGGAAGGCGGGGAATGGGATCACGTGTGCTGGAGGCTGAGGTAGCCTCAGCCTCCAGCACACGTGGTCCCATTCCCCGCCTTCCTGATGACGTCACCAGCCTCACCAGCCATAAACCTCACCGCACGTCACTGACTGGCTGCACCCTTCAGGCCTGATGTGGAGTATGGGAGATATGTAGTCAAAATAACATTCCTTTCTCAGAGAGTCAAGGACATCTTGCCCTGCACCTGGAAGGGTGTGACTAGAAGGCATCTCCAATGGGGATGATGACTGATTGGGCCATGTGATGGACATGTGGGGGCTGGGGCAGGGATTTGGACTTTGAGGAACTTCAAGCCTTGGGCTCTTCTTTCATTAGGGGTGTTACTTAGAACCCTAACATGGCACATATTTATGATAGTTGCAGTATCATGTGGTCCTATTTTGCGAACTTCCGACAAGCAAAGTCAATGGGGAAGCCTGAGTCACTTACAATTGCGGTGATTCACTTAACAGTTGTGTCAAGAAAGGTGATCAAATGGGGCAAAACTCACTTAACAACATCTTCTTAAAGACTTCCAGTTTTGGCGCATTCACAACTTCTGGAGGCAACTTCTGTTCCACTGATGAATTGTTCTAACTGTCAGGAAATTTCTCCTCAGTTCTAAGTTGCTTCTCTCCTTGATTAGTTTCCATCCATTGCTTCTTGTCCTGCCCTCAGGTGAATTTAGAATATTTTGATTCCATGGTTTTATGCTACCATAGTTTTCTATCAGTTTATAAGGCCTTGGAAAGGCCACACTTGGAATATGGCATCCAGTTTTGATCGTCACAATGTAAAAAAGATGTGGAGACTCTAGAAAGAGTGCAGAGAAGAGCAACAAAGAGGATTAGGGGACTGGAGGCTGAAACATATGAAGAACGGTTGCAGGAACTGGGTATGTCTAGTTTAATAGAAAGAAGGACTAGGGGAGACATGATAGCAGTGTTCCAATATCTCAGGGGTTGCCACAAAGAAGAGGGAGTCAAACTATTCTCCAAGGCACCTGAGGGTAGAACAAGAAGCAATGGGTGGAAACTAATCAAGGAGAGAAGCAACTTAGAACTGAGGAGAAACTTCCTGACAGTTAGAACAATTCATCAGTGGAACAGAAGTTGCCTCCAGAAGTTGTGAATGCCCCAACACTGGAAGTCTTTAACAAGATGTTGGATAGCCATCTGTCTGAAACGGTATAGGGTTTCCTGCCTAGGCAGGGGGTTGGACTAGAAGACCTCCAAGGTCCCTTCCAACTCTACTATTGTATTGTATTGTATTGTATTGTATTGTATTGTATTGTATTGTATTGTATTGTATTGTATTGTATTGTATTGTAACAAATGGCCCTCCAATTTGAATTTGTTAGCATATATGATCTGGATTTCCAGTTTTTGTTTTTATTTTCAATGTGCTTCACCTGAAAACTTCAACATGGAATGCATTGTTAATTCAAATCAACTTTTAACAAGTAGCTCTTCCTGGAATTGGTTCAAATTACTGTCATTTGCTCAAAGCTCCAGAGATTTTCCAGAAAGCAGTGAAAAATAGAAAGCAAGTTGATAGAGGTTATAAACCAATCCCGGTTCCACGAAGAGCTTGGGGTGGTGGGAAGAACCTGTTCTTTCTTTGATCAGACCAATTTTAGATTTGAGTTGTAGGAACCTCAAGCCAATGTCTGAACCTCCACTGCAGTTAAAGGTTTAGATTGATGCTTTTTTTCTTAGGGGTGTGTGTGGGCTGTGTGTTGAGAAAGTTTAGTATGCTAAGCCAGATCCACTGGTGCGGATTGATATGTTGGAGACCTCTTTTAGAAGATGTTTTGGCTGCTGACGTGTTGTTCATTCTGATGTTCCCAGTGATCAAAGTGAACACTCTCAAGTGCCCAGAGGCTGATCCTATCCCTATTCCACACGAATGGTACCAACCAGGTGATCTCCTCGTTGGAGGGATGGCTTCGCAACATCTCTATGCCTTCAGTGAACATAAATTTGATGAGCACCCATCTCAGGAGCTCTATGGACTTTCAGAGTAAGCAAATCCTACACTTTTCTCCGCCTTGTTTCTTCTCAGCTTTTCTATGTGTTGGCACCTATTCTTTTGAGTTAAAAGCTGTTCAGAGAAAGCAAATGAAAACTCAATCTGGACAAGCAGCTGCTTGAACTTTCATGGAGTTTTGGGTTGTAGGCTAAATAAGACTTTTGGGCTCTCATTAAAATACTTCATGGTTGTTGTTTTTTAGGAAAATGACATAATATGCATCAAAGGCAAATTCCTTGTGTGTGCAATCACACTTGGCCAATAAAGATTTCTATTCTATTCTATTCTATTCTATTCTACCCTACCCTACCCTACCCTACCCTACCCTACCCTACTCTATCCTATCCTATTCTGATGAATATAGAATAACAGAGTTGGAAGGGACCTTGGAGGTCTTCTAGACCAACCCCCTGCTTAGGCAGGAAACTCTGCACCACTTCAGACAAATGGTTATCCAACATCCTCTTACAAACTTCCACTGTTGGAGCATTCACAACTTCTAGAGGCAAGTTGTTCCACTGATTATTTGTTCTAACTGTCAGGAAATTTCTCCTCAGTTCGAAGTTACTTGTCTCCTTGATTTGCTTCCACCCATTGCTTCTTGTCCTACCCTCAGGTGCTTTGGAGAAGAGCTTCACTCCCTCTTCTTTGTGGCAGCCCCTGAGATACTGGAAGACTGCTATCATGTCTCCCCCAGTCCTTCTTTTCATTAAACTAGACATACCCAGTTCCTGCAACCGTTCTTCATATGTTTCAGTCTCCAGTCCCCTAATCATCTTTGTTGCTCTTCTCTGCACTCTTTCTAGAGTCTCCACATATTTTTACACCATGGTGACCAAAACTGGATGCAGTATTTCAAAGTGTGGCTTTATAAAGGCATTATTAAGTGATATTAACATTTCATGTGATCCTGATTCTATCCCTCTAATTATGCAGCCTAGAACTATGTTGGCTTTTTGGGCAGCTGCTGCACACAGCTTGGTCCTATTTAAATGGTTGTCCACTAGAACTCCAAGATCTCTCTAACAGTTACTACTGTTGAGCAAGGTACCACCTATACTGTACCTGTGCATTTCATTTTTCTTGCCTAAATGTAGAACTTTACTCTTTTCACCATTGAATTTCATTTTGTTAGACCGCACCAAATGCCCAATATTCAATATAAATTGTTAGATTACAAATCTCTAGGATGCAGGGATTTAATAAAATGAAGAAAATATTTAAAAGATATCCTCAGTCTACTGAATAAAATAAGAATAGAATTTACTGGTTGGTTATTTTTTTTTGGGGGGGGGGAAGCGTCAACATCCAATTTCAAACAAAGTTTATTTGAAAGGCAGAATTACAAATTTATCTTCAGTGCTCTTTATACTGAAAAGATTATAGCTGAATAAATTTAGAAAGGACAGTTGCATAAAACATAGAAATAGACCTTTAGAATTCTTTATTGGCCAAGTGTGATTGGACGCACAAGGAATTTGTCTTTGGTGCATATGCTCTCAGTGTACATAAAGAAATATATATATATTCATCAATAATCATAGGATACAACACTCAGTGATAGTCATAGGATACTAATAAGCAATGATATTGGGAAACAATATAAGTTTTAAAGATATAAGCAACATGGATATAGCCATAAGAGGGAAGAAATAGGCAGTAGTAAGAATGAGAAGAAGAATAGTATTGGTATTACTACATGGTATTGCTCAAGGAACTACTACATGGTGCTCAAGGAATACCTATCTGAAATGTGAAACCTTTCATCTGAAATTATAACAAAGTGTTTGAAGTAATGAAAAAAGGTTACAGGAGAAACAAGGATTCTTCATTCTCAACTAAGTCACTTACTGAGGAATCCTAGTGGACAACCATTTAAATATGAGCCAGAAGTGTGCAGCAGCTGCCAAAAAAGCCAACACATGTTCTAGGCTGCATCAACAGAGGGATAGAATCAAGATCATGTGAAGTGTTAATACCACTTTATAATGCCTTGGTAAGGACACACTTGGAATATTTGCATTCAGTTTTGGTCGCCACGATGTAGAAAAGATGTGGAGACTCCAGAAAGAGTGCAGAGAAGAACAACAAAGATGATTAGGCGACTGGAGACTAAAACATATGTAGAACGGTTGCAGGAACTGGGTATGTCTAGCTTAAGAGAAAGAAGGACAAGGGGAGACATAATAGCAGTGTTCCAATATCTCAGGGGTTGCCACAAAGAAGAGGGAGTCAAACTATTCTCCAAGGCACCTGAGGGTAGAACAAGAAGCAATGGGTGGAAACTAACATACATCCCACATACATCCCTGCGGCCAATTCGCTCACACAGGGAGGGACTTCTCCTGGTGCCGTCCACTAGGCAATGCCAACGGGCGACACCAAGGGGTAGGGCCTTCTCTGTGATGGGCCCAACCCTCTGGAATGACCTCCCCCCCGACATTAGAACCACTTCTGACCTCCGCTCCTTCCGGCAAAAATTGAAGACTCACCTGTTCCGATTAGCAGGCCTGGCATAATTACAATCTGTCCCTCCTGGCAAATGTATTATTATCTGGCTATCTTAGGGGTTTTTTAATTTGTGGTGTCTGTTTTAGGGATTTAAAATTTATATTTATATTAGCTTGTACAGTTCTTTTAATTGCATTTTAACCTCCTCCAAACTGTACATATTTCACTTTTTTATTGTATTTTGTGATATTCTCTATGGACTGTACACTGCCCCGAGTCCCTTCTGGGAGAGGGGGCGGTCTAGAAGCACCAAATATAAATAAATAAATAAATAAATAAAATAATCAAGGAGAGAAGCAACTTAGAACTGAGGAGAAATTTCCTGGCAGCTAGAACAATGAATCAGTGGAACAGAAGTTGCCTCCAGAAGTTGTGAATGCCCCAACACTGGAAGTCTTTAAGAAGATGTTGGATAGCCATTTGCCTGAAATGGTATAGGGTTTCCTGCCTAGGCAGGGGGTTGGACTAGAAGGCCTCCAAGGTCCCTTCCAACTCTGCTATTGTATTGTATTATTGTATTGTATTGAATTAGTTTTCCAAAGATTCTGATGAATTCCACGCTGCAACCTCAGCTGTTGGTCTCCCTTGCGTTTTCTAGTTGGTTCTTAAGCCAATTTCCGAAAGTCCAGTTTGGACTGCAGTGAGTGGGCATTGGGGCCAGGACCAGAGATGGTATTCAGCCAGTTCAGATCGGTTCATCCGAACCGATAGTGGAAATCGGAGGGTGGGCCTGCCCACCTGCCCTGTCTCTATGTCACGCTATTTAGCCACGTTTTCAAGCCAAGGCGCATTTGTGGAAGGCCAAGCGCATTCATGGAGAGTGCACTCACATTTGTGAATGAGTAGGGAAGGTAAGTGAGTACCACTCCTGGCCAGGATGCTTTCAGTCTGGATTATTGCTACTGTAGGACCTCGTTATTCTCCAGCATTTTGCCTTTGTTATCTGTGCAGGGAAGGTCACCTTGTTGAGTGCTTCTGAATGAGACTTGTCTATCAGCCTCTGCTTTTCCCTTTCTGATTTGCTCCTTCCTCCTAGCCTGTGTTTTACTGTCATGTGTCTAAACTAATAGATGCACTAGCTTTTCTTCCACAGTATCATCCCCACCTATTCCTGACGGCACCATCCTAACTCTGATGCTACAATAATTAAAGCAATAGGGAGCAGCTTGTTTCATTTTTTGCTATATTCTTTTGCAGGTCTATGAAAATTAGCTAGAAAAAGAGAATGAATAATAATACAATAATACAATAATAATACAATAATACAATAGTAGAGTTGGAAGGGACCTTGGAGGTCTTCTAGTCCAACCCCCTGCCTAGGCAGGAAACCCTATACCGTTTCAGACAAATGGCTATCCAACATCTTCTTAAAGACTTCCAGTGTTGGGGCATTCACAACTTCTGGAGGCAACTTCTGTTCCACTGATTAATTGTTCTAACTGTCAGAAAATTTCTCCTCAGTTCTATACTACTCAATAGTAGTAACTTTGAAAGTTGTTTCTCTCCTTGATTAGTTTCCACCCATTGCTTCTTGTTCTACCCTCAGGTGCCTTGGAGAATAGTTTGACTCCCTCTTCTTTGTGTCAACCCCTGAGATATTGGAACACTGCTATCGTGTCTCCCCTAGTCCTTCTTTCTCTTAAGCTAAAAGAGAAAATAGTTCATCTTCAATCCATCCGAATAGAGCTGGAAGGGAGCTTCTAGTCCAACCCCTTGCTCAACCAGTTTATGCCACTTTCAAATAATACACCTTTTAAGCCATGACAAAAAGATTGATGTAGATGTTAATACAGGTCAAGATTTTAGGCAGGTCAAGAAACCAAGAGTCAAAGTTAAAATTCTGCAAGGTGCAAAAGACCTCGGAAGACTAGAATAGATGAGCAGGCGTGAAATTGTACTTTTCAGCCTGTTGTTTAATTTATAGAGTAGAATAGAATTTAGAGCTTCTAACTCCATGTTTGACCAGAAGACCCTATGCCAGCGATGGCGAACCTTTTTTGGCTCGCGTGCCACAAGTGGGGGGAGCGCAGAGGGGTTGTGTGCGGGTGTGCCGCACCCATAATGCAATGTGTGACCCCCCAGTGCGCATGCGCGCACTACAGGCACGCCCCTCCCCCCATTTTTACATGCTTTTTTCACTTCCAGTTTGCTCGGAGGGTCGTTTTGAGCGCTCTGAAGGCTTCAGGGAAGCCTCTGGACAGTCCCTGAAGCCTCCGGAGGGCCTCCGGGGGGCGGGGGAGGCTCTTTTCGCCCTCCCCAGGCTCCTATAAAGCCTCTGGAGCCTGGGGAGGGCGAAAAATGGCTTTAAAAAGGGTGAACTCAGCTGGCCAACGCGTGCATGCCCGCTGGCCAGCTGACAGGGCAGCGCCTCACGTGCTCTGACAAATGTCTCCGCGTGCCACCTGTGGCACGCGTGCCATAGGTTTGCCATCACTGCCCTTTGCCATTTCAGAAAGATGGCTTTCCAGTCTTTTCTTAAAAGCCTCCAGTGATGAAACACCTACAACTTCTGAGGCCAAGCTGTTTCAAAGGTTAATAGTCCCCACAGTGAGGAGGTTTCTCCTTAATTCCAAGTTGTTTCTCTCCTTGATCAGTTTCCACCCATTGCTTCTTGTCTTGCCTTCTGCTGCTTTGGAAAATAAGTTGAGTCCCTCTTCTTTGTGGCAACCCCTGAGATATTGGAAGGCTGCTATCATGCCTCCCCTTGGCCTTTTCTCTAGATTGGCCCTACCCAATTCATTCTTTATAAAGGAGAGGTAAAGAAGAAGAAAAGGTGGAATACATTTAGAACATATCTACAGACAATTCTTACCATTGAACATTGCATTAAAATCCTAAAACTTTATTCTAAGCATTTGTTGCTAGAAGCAACATTCTGTAAATGAAATACGTAATCAATTATAAATATTATATAGACTGTACCCAAAAGTGTTTAATAGATTAGAAACATTGGCACTATATGGGAAAAATAATAATTCCAATCTCAGGCAGAAACCACTATTTTTTTTCAATACTGTTCTATGCATTCTAGAATTATTTTCTGAAGACTTTCTTTATTTGCAGTCTCATCACAAAATTTTACCAGCATGTCCTTTCCTTAGCCTTCGCTGTGAAGGCTATCGGTGAGAACCCACAAATCTTGCCCAATGTTAGCTTCGGCTTTCACATCTATGACAGCTACAATAATCCAAAGATGACTTATCGGACCACTCTGGACCTGGTCTTCAAATCACATACGTTTGCCCCCAACTACAGATGTGGCACCAGGAAAAATCTCATGGCCATCATCGGAGGCCTTGGCTCAGATACTTCATCCCATATAGCAGACATGGTAGATTTTTACAAGATACCACAGGTGGGTATAGGGGATTTAACCTGTACTTCTCAATTGATTAAAAGATTGATCAAGTGATTAAGGATAACCAAGAGCATTGTTTAGTGTTCATTCTCATAAATCTCAACTAAGATTGAACTAACTCAAAATCAAAATTAGATTCCATGATGAATACATAACAGAATAACAGAGTTGGAAGGGACTTGGAGGTCTTCTACTCCAACCTCCTGCTCAGGGAGGCAACCCTAAACCACTTCAGACAAATGGTTGTCCAACCACTTCTTAAAAAACTTCCAGTGTTGGAGGATTCACAACTTCTGGAGGCAAGTTGTTCCACCGACTAATTGTTCTCGCTGTCAGGAAATTTCTCCTTAGTTCTAGGTTGCTTCTCTCCTTGATTAGCTTCCATCCATGGCTTCTTTTCCTGTCTTCTGCTTCTTTGGAGAATAGGTTGACCCCCTGTTGTGTTGTGTTAACATTTTGCTGGCATTTTAACACATTTCCTGTTAGGTTGTATGAAACACAGATTTTCCATAAATGCATCTCCATTTTGAAAAAAATTGAGAAGTTGTGGATAAGAACTAAACTCTCATCTATTTAGCCAATTTTTGTATTATATTATATTATATTATATTATATTGTTATGTTATGTTATGTTATGTTCTGTTCTGTTCTGTTCTGTTCTGTTCTGTTCTGTTCTGTTCTGTTCTATTCTATTCTATTCTATTCTATTATTCTATTCTATTATATTATTATTTTCATTTTCATTTTCATTTTTTATATTATAAAAAAGGCTGTATGTATGTATGTATGTATGTATGTATGTATGTATGTATGTATGTATGTATGTATGTATGTTCCAGCATAACTCTGGAGTCCCTCAAGCAATTTCAACCGTACACAGATAACTTACCCTCTGGAAACAAATACTGGTGTGTGTATGTGTGTGTATTCCAGCATAACTCTGGAATGCCTGGGCCATTAAGGAGAGCGAGTGCAGTGTCCTAGAGTAGCAATTGTTTATGATATCAGTTCCTTCGCAGTTTCCTCTGGAAAGCTAGCCGTGATGTTTGCCCTCCAGTGGACCAATGAGGAAGTGCCTGAAGTATTTGGAGCCAGAATCGTAGACAGGGAGGAAAACAGGAGCGCATGGGAGGGAGAAGGGAGGGGGCGGGAATAATGGGCATTAGAGTAGCGGGGGGAAAGCCCCTGTCAATGGCTCCCTGTCAGACAATCACTTCGACATCTATAAACACTGGGTTATCAGCTAGTGTTCTATAAAAATGCATAAGCAAAACCTTTCCTTAACTTCATGGCTCGGTGTTTTTGTTTTTTTGTAGCTCACATATGGATCATTTCCTATGGGAGAAATTGAGACCAGTCAATCATCTTCACT
Source organism: Natrix natrix natrix (assembly GCA_029891615.1). Lineage (NCBI taxonomy): Eukaryota > Metazoa > Chordata > Lepidosauria > Squamata > Natricidae > Natrix > Natrix natrix. Next base: position 55,314 of record JAKRSK010010471.1, read on the forward strand.
TTACTTTATGGCTCCAAATGAAGTTCCTCAGTATACCGGGATTATCCAATTGCTTCAGCGTTTTGGATGGAAATGGATTGGGCTCTTCGCTGCAGACACCGAGAGTGGAGAACATTTCCTGCAGAAATTGGAGCTCTTGTTTTTCCAGCAGGGAATCTGCTTATCTTTCATACAAAGATTTCCAAAGTTATTGCGTTTGGATGACCTGGGCGAATTCAGCGATATTATGTCTGAGTTTTATACGCATTTCAGAGACGTTAAAACCAACGCCTACATCATCTATGGGGAATCTTTGACCTTAGCCTGGCTGACCGCTCTCAAATCTGTATGGGAAGCTGCAAATTGGGGAAATGCATCTTTAAGCAAGGTGTGGATCACCACCAGCCAGATCGATTTCACATTAACAGGAACCCAAAGGGAATGGAACCTCCAGCTTTATGATGGGGCCATTGCCTTTCAAATCCATTCAAGGGAAAATCTGGAATTCGAGGAATTTCTCCGGTCCATAAAACCCCATGCAGGGCAAAGAGATGGATTTCGAAACCATTTTTGGGAGCAAGCATTTGACTGTTTCTTCCCTGATTCAAGACTGTCATCATTGGGAAGCCAAGAGTGCACTGGGGAAGAAGGACTGGGAAGCCTTCCGGAATCTCTGTTTCAATTACAGGTAACCGGGCACAGCTACAGCATCTACAATGGGGTTTATGCCGTGGCTCATTCTTTGCATAGCCTGCTATCCGGAAGATCCAATTTGAGAAAAGTTTTAGCAGATAAAGTGGCTGAATCTCCAGAACTGCAACCGTTTAAGGTAACATTTCTCCAACAAACTTCCTTAACTTTGCAGTGAAGAATTTTGTAAAGAATAAGTTAGTTACAGCGGTGGCATTCACCCGGAATATTTCTGGTATTCCCTCAGAAAATGACTAGGTTTTCCTACAGGGGAGAAAGATTTATTGAAAATAGGATTGCTTTTCGATGTATTTGAAGGACCATTCGGATGAGAAGTACAAGCTGGATTGGAGAAGATGGATTGACTATATTCAAAACAAATACCGGACTAAAAAAATTTCAGTTAGCTGATGAATGAAGGCATAAAGAACGTTACAATTTATTCAAAGTTGGTTTAATAAAGGGGGAGTCAAAGCCCAAGAATAGTAACATGTTAAAATTATGTTAGCGTATGGTTGTTAAATGTTTATACCCTGTATTTTGCTCTGGGAGGTCGGGGGGAGGGAGGGTGGGAAGAGGGAAGGGTAAGGGGGGGTGATAATTGTAAAATTTATTTTAAAAATTAATAAAAAAAGAAAATAGGATTGCTTTTCATATTTACTCTGCAAGGAAAGGGGGAAAAAAGACTGGGAACAATTATACTCCTTTCCAGGTCTGTACTGTACAGTTCCTGTCTAATGTTGATTTCTTTCCTTATTGTTATTTCAACTCCATGGCTTTCTTTTCAAGTAGCTCCATCCATTTCTCCAAGGCATTTCTTTCAACAACTCAGCAGGAGAGGGAATCTCCTTTAATGAGAAGAGGGAAGTCGCAACAGGATTTGACCTCATCAATATTATCGTTTTTCCAAACAAGTCTATCAGGAGTGTGAAAGTTGGAAGACTAGATCCTGATGCCTCTTATGGAAAGGAATTGATCATCAATGAACACCAGATTGAATGGCACAGAGGTTTTAATCAGGTAGGGGCCTACATGTACCGTATTTTTCAGGGTATAAGACACACTTCCTGCCCTCTAAAAGTGAGTGGAAATGTCTGTGCTTCTTATACAGCGAATGTTGTTGAAACCTGTTGTGGCCCAGCAGGAGCCGTTGGAGCTGCCACCAGACTCCGACAGCGAGGGTCCCTATGAGTCAGCTCTGGAGGATGTGGAGGACCCTGAACAGTGTTCTGACTCTGAGCAGGGCGCAGAGGAGCTGGTTGGCCACCAGGAGGTGCCTGAGCCTTGGGCCAGTGGGGAGGAGACAAGAGAGTGTTCTCCTGATGTCATGCCTTGGAGCAGTGGGGAGGAAACAAGGGAGTGGTTTCTGGATGCTCGGCAATGGAGAGCTGATAGACGTAGAAACCAGCTACGCACTTATTTCAAGAGATAATTGGATGCAGGTGATCGTAATCAGGCTCCTCTCAAGGCTATTTAAGGAAGGGACTTTCCAACAGTTGTTTTGCAGGAATCAACTGATCATTACAGTTGAAGACGCTCTCAGATCTGTGTCGTACCTTGGCAGGCTGGATTGCTGCCAAAGTGGAGTCTGAACCTTGGCAGGCTGGATTGCTGTCCAAAGTGTTTCTCTGTACCTGGATTGCTGCCAATTTTGTTATCTGGACCTCGGCAGGCTGGATTCCTGCCAAGGTTGAAACTCTATGTAATAAAAACATATTGCAGAGACTTTGTTTCGGAGTGACGTAGTATACAAGAGGAGGGGTCAGAACAGAAACCCCGCCCACCCATCAGCCCCCACCTTTTTCAGCCATTTTCAGCCTCCATGTGTCACGTTTTCAGTCTCTGCACATGCAATTTTAAACCCGTTCCAGGCTGCAGGGATTGCCACAGCACATTGTGTCAGGGAAAAAAAACACCCTGTTAGAGATCGATGAACCGTGGCTGATTCCCTTCTGCATATCTTTTGAGATATTTAGAAAAGAAATACTCTTTAAGAAAATATTCTAATTAATAAACAAAACTTTAATAATAAAATAATAAAAGTAAATGAAAAGAAGAAGTAACTAATTGGTTACATTTTGATAATGAAAAGCTTCGTTAGCCAAAGTTGGCTGCCGAACAAAGAAGAGAGGAATTTGGAATGTGTGACGCGTGCGCAATAAATCACTTTCAGATAAGAACCCTTTTTTTGTTTTATGACCTGCGCAATAAAGCTTTCTTAGTTTAACTCTTGAGTGTCAATTCAGGCAGTTCAGGCCTAGCAAACTTTTTAACATCG
>JAKRSK010010474.1:0-10278 GCA_029891615.1 Natrix natrix natrix
AATCTGGTCCTCATGGATGATGACAACCGACTCAAGCTCAATCCCTTCCAAGACGAGTGGCTGTGGGTTCCGGCCCCCCGTTCAACCAGTTAATTCCATCTCTGGCCATTGGGGGCATTCAACTCGCTCACCCCGTGGAGCGGGCGCTGCAATTTGGGCGATCCTCCTGGATGCCAGCTGTCCATGGATGACCATGTGACAGCCGTGGCCAGGGGGCGTTCCACCAGGTTACGCCTGGTGCGCGAATTGCGCCCCTATTGACCGGGACGCCCTACGCACAGTCACCCATGCGCGCTGGTAGACTTCTCGCCTGGACTACTGCAACTGCTCACTACATGGGCCATCCCTTGAAATGCACTCGGAGACTGCAGTTGGTCCAGATTGCGGCCGCGCGGGTGATTATGGGAGTACTAGGTACTCCCATGTGGACACCTCTCCTGCGCGAGCTGCACTGGCTTCCTGTGGTCTATCGCGTGCGTTTCAAGGTCTTGATTACGATCTTTAAAGCGCTCCATGGCACAGGACCTAGTTACCATGCGGGATCGTATTCTGCCCCATACATCCCTACGACCCATCCGCTCGCACAGAGAGGGACTTCTCCAGGTGCCGTCCACCAGACAGTGCCGAGGGGCGGCGCCTAGGAGCAGAGCCTTCTCTGTGGCGGGCCCAGCCCTGTGGAATGACCTCCCTCCGGATATTAGGACCACCACTGACCTCCGCTCCTTCCGTATAAAGCTCAAGACCCACCTATTCCAAATAGCTGGCCTGGCTCAACCATAACTTCATAATGCTCCTGACGGGTTTTTTAATTGGTAATTTTATTTAATGGGATTTTAAATTGTGTTTTTTAATTGTCTTCACTTATTAGTCTACCTCCTCCATGCACATGTATATGTCTTTGTTTTTATGTATGTATGTTGTCTTTATCTGTATTTTAGTTTGCTTTGATTGTACACCGTCCCCGAGTCCTTCAGGAGAGGGTTGCGGCTAATCAAATAAAATTATTATTATTATTATTATTATTTTACCAACCTCGGAAGGATGGAAGGCTGAGTCAACCTTGAACCTGGTGAGATTTGAACTTCCAAATTGCAGGCAGCTGGCAGGCAGTAGAAGTAGCCTGCAGTACTGCATTCTAACCACTAATAATAATAAATATTTATTTCTAAATATTTATTTCTTAGCCGCACCCTCTCCCGAAGGACTCGGGGCGGCGTACAATAAAACATATAAAATACATATCTAGACAAGACATACATATAACAAAGACGTATACTAAGACGTGTACAAGGAGGAGGTGGGCTGATGAATAAAAACAATTAAAATCACAATGTTTAAAAACCCCTAAATAAATAAATACAATTAAATTACCCAAATAAAAAACCCGTCAGGAGCGATATAATTAGATCATAGTTGAGCCAGGCCAGCTACTTGGAATAGGTGGGTCTTGAGCTTTACACGGAAGGAGCGGAGGTCAGAGGTATTCCTAATATCCGGAGGGAGGTCATTCCACAGGGCTGGGCCCGCCACAGAGAAGGCTCTACTCCTAGGCGCCGCCCCTCGGCACTGTCTGGTGGAGGAGACCCTCTCTGTGCGAGCGGATTGGTCGCAGGGATGTATGGGGCAGAATACGATCCCGCAAGTAACTAGGTCCTGAGCCATGGAGCGCTTTAAAGATCGTTATCAAAACCTTGAAACGCACCCGATAGACCACAGGAAGCCAGTGCAGCTCGCGCAGGAACAGTGTCACATGGGAGTACCTAGTACTCCCCATAATTACCCGCGCGGCTGCGTTCTGGACCAACTGTAGCCTCCGGGTGCATTTCAAGGGAAGCCCCATGTAGAGAGCGTTACAGTAGTCCAAGCGAGACGTCACCAGCGCATGAGTGACTGTGCGTAAGGCGTCCCGGTCCAGTAGGGGGCGCAATTGGCACACCAGGCGGACCTGGTGGAACGCCCCCCTTGCCAGGGCTGTCACATGGTCATCCATGGACAGCCGGGCATCCAGGAGGACGCCCAAATTGCGCGCCCGCTCCACGGGGGCGAGTTGAATGCCCCCGATGGCCAATGATGGGATTAATTGGCTGAACCGGGGAGCCGGTACCCACAGCCACTCCGTCTTGGAGGGGTTGAGTTTGAGTCGGTTGTCATCCATCCAGACCCGTACGGCATCAACGAGGCTCAATTATACTATAGATGAGAGTTGTTCTTTCTCCTATTTGTTTTTTTTTAATTGATTATGGATGCCTGCTTTGCTTATTGTTCATAAAAAGTTTTTGTTTGAAGGAACCTAATCTGCGGTAAATGCTTCTGAGTCTAAAATCTATATAAAGGTATTTTAGATGCTGGCTTTTCCTTATCACCAAAGTGTAACCAAGCTCCCATATTGTTTCTCCCACTTCTGCTTCAAAACTCTGCTGAATTTGAAACCAACTTTTGAAAATATCGTCACCCTTTTAATCGAAGGAACAGAATATGGTTTAAGTCAGTTAACTGTTTCAAACCACACCAATACTGAAAAATGGCTACGAAACTATTACAGTTAATTTCCAACACTTACTGCTTAGGGGGAAAAGAACCATACTACCTATGGGACCTTACCCTGTTTTAAAAAATGGATCCTATCATTCTCTCCACAATGGCTTCTTGGAGTCATTTCCCTTACCCTTACAAAGTTCTGCAAAAGCCTTGCAAATTCTCCCAATAACAATCTTCAATTGCATAGGGAACACTAAGAATTTCAAAAACTAAGTCTGCACTTATATAAGGCATCCCAACTAAGGATGGACATACAGGGGCATAAGAACAAGGGCAGGTTTTGTGCTTGTTTAAAATTAAACATCTAAATGGTGACTCCCTATTGGACGACAGGAGATGGCACACTTTTGAGAATTTTAACTGATTTAGAAAAAAAAAGGAAGTATAACCATCCGTAAATCAGAAGGAGCCTAGATTGTTAATTTTCTTCCAAATACACCCACTGGGCTCTTTTCAAGAGAAAATACTTGGAACAGCTTTGAACTGGTAGTAGTACCAAGCTAGCTTTGCTGATTGAGAAAGCTAAGCAGGATCTTTCCTTGGTGCGTATCTGAGAAGACAAGGAAGACTAATTTGGGAAACAAACTTACATCTGGGAAGAGGACAAAAGGAAATCACTTCTCTATTTTTACCTCTATTTAAACTCTATGAATAGATGCTGGTGTGCAATTAGGAGCCAAATTTGACTTCAAGACAACTATAGACAAGCTTCTGTAGTTAGTCATGGACCAACATTCCTACCTGATTTATCAGATCAATTGTGTTTTCAAGCATCTTTGCAGCGTCTCTTTTTTGGATATCTTTTTCTTCTTTTGCCTGGAATCTTATCTTATCCTCTGCAGCTTTACTAAACAATACCTTGAAAGAAAAACACAGAGGACTATCAACAGAGGAAAAAATGGAAGAGAAACACAATCAAAATGCTCACACACACACACACATGCCTTATGCTCAGAAAGAGATGCTTCATTGGTTAAAATTTAAACTCTGATGAACGGCTCTAGATTCCTTTGGGTCAACGAATACATACTTACTGTGCCATGACCATTTGCTTCAAAATAAATCCCAATATCAAATTCCTGGGCCTTGTGATGCAAATGTTTCACTCCCGTTTTGGCACAGTGAACAGGCACCTAAGAAAGAAAGACACAGTGTGATGGGTGCATAATTCTGCATTACAAGCAACATAATCTTTGAAAAGTTGGAGCACGGAAAGAGAGCAATCCCTTAAGGGGGAGAAGGCTCAGAAGAGCAATGCCTGACAGATGGCAAGAAGCACATTACGCCAGTGACACTGACCATCAACAAGGAAACTCTGGGTTTCCCAAAACTATTTAAACTATGAAACTTTTTTTAATAATAATAAAAATCTCCAAAAGAAATATACACAGCATCCAAGATAGTTAAATTGTTGTCTGTAAAATCAAGAAGTCTGCCCTTTAACACATTCAGGGTCCCAAGGTCAGGAACACAGCCAAGTTTTTAAAGCTTTAGGAAAGCTTAACAGGATTAGGACTGAATGAAGGCAAATATTATGTGTCCCAGGATAATGTTGCAGAATCCAATAAGGGTTGGTCACCGGGACCAGAGCAGGGGTGAAATGCTACCGGTTCAGACCAGTTCACCCGAACCAGTAGTAAAAAAAGCTACCAGTTCACCCGAACAAGTAGTAAAAAATGCTACCAGTTCAGGCGAACTGGTATTTCCGACGATCAGCTATGACGTACAATTTATATTAGCTAAATATAGGAATTTATATTTTTTATTAGCTAAATATAGGAAATATAGGAAAGCCTGCCTTCTAGCTAATCTAAATCACGTGGCACAGTGCATTCCCCCCCCCACACACACACCTGTTCTACTTACCTTTGCAGGCGTGCTCGGTAGCAGGCTCCGCCCACCCGCACAGACGTCATCGTGTCCGTTTCTGATGCTCTGCATATGCACGCTCACATTTGCGAACCGGTAGCGAAGGTAAGTAGATTTCAACCCTGGACCACAGGTTTAGTCTTCCAAGCTTTCGGACTCGTGCTGGAGCCCATACTCAAGGGAACCTATCTCTAGCGGAGTGTGTTAGAGCACTGTCACTGGTAAAGGAAAAATTCCCTGAGAATGGACTCCAGCATGAATCTGAAAGTTCAGAAGACTAAACCTCTGGCCCGGTGCCCAACCCAGATTGGATTCTGCAGGATTAGGACCATTCTAATCTCCGAGGGGAGGATTTTCCATAGAGCAAGGGCTACTGCAGAAAAGGCCCACCAGCACTTTTTGGCTGAGGGGATCTGCAGCATGCCCAGTCTGCCAGATTGAATTGGGGCAGATAAAGAACTAGCAGAAATGTACCATAGGGAAAGCATGCCTAATGCTCACGTTGATTAGGTTTGCAGGTGGATAGACCTCTGTAGAAATCCAAACCATTTGGCTAGTTAATGGTTATTGGCATAACCAGGTTAAGTGTGTTTTATGAATGCAGCCAGAGAACTTTAGAAAGATAGCCAGCAAAAAGAGAGGGGGATGATTATTAGTTAAATAACCAGATAAAACCAAATGGAATTGATTTTTCTGGTAAGTAATTATGACCAAGAGATGGCATTCTTAATTGTGCTGCCTTCTCATCAAGGAACAAGCCGTGCTTTTGTTCCGAACTCTCGGGTAGTCCGTATGAGTAAAAATGGAAGCAACTTTTGGGATTTTTTCCTAAAACTTTTCATACTTTGCCATAAAACTCCAAATTATCAGAAAGCAGCACACATAAGGATCAGTTTAAAATACATTATACACAGGGTTGATTTTTTTTTTTTTACAAAAGTGTTACTCATGAAATTCAGTGCTTGGAATACATAGGAAAAACAACAACAATACCAATGTTTTATTTCCCTTTTGTTATTAAAGCACCCCAGCTTTCTCTCGCCTGCTGTCTTCCAGATGTGTAGCAAAGCATCGCTGCCAACCCCAGGGTTCTAAGAGTAAAGCTGCAATTCCAGCACATCTGGAAGGTAGCGTGTTGGAGGAAACTCTTCTAGTTTCTCTCTAGGCAAGCATTACACAAAAATATGTTGGAATTAGTAACCTCCCCACCCTCACCGTACCCCATGTTGGTGTTTTAGCCATGGTTAATTTTGTTTGCTTGTTTAAGACTGGAAGAAGTCAACTTCATACCTTCATGGTTTGTTCCAGATAACCGGTAGAGCTCCCATTGGCATACGCTGTTTGTATTACTGCAAAAGATAAGGTTTGTCCAGCCTGAAGAAGCAGAGAAAGGAACATTCCACAAACAAGACTCAACTTCACGAGAACTGCATGGATCTTTTCCTTTGAAGTTTAAGAACTTAAGTTTACAAAGAGATTGGAAATGTATTCTCTACTGATCTTGAAGATCAAAAGCACTGCCCTTCCCGTTTGGGTGGAAAAACATGTTAAGCATTAACCAAACCTACTTTTGACATCAAGATTATGCAAAGAAATATTCCATCATTTATTAATAGTACAAGCTAGGTTTCAGGGCATACATTAGATTCTTCTTTACAATTAACATTTTTCGATTGTATCGTAAAACTATGAGTTAACAAGGCCATCTGGAGAGGAAGTGTGTCATGAAAGCCAACCACCTGTTATTATATAATTTAATACCATTAATACTAGTGGTATTGATTGAGTGATGCAATGGCCTAGAGGTGGAGGTCTCGCCTCACAATCAGGAGACTGTGAGTTCGATCCTAGGTAGAGGCAGATATTTTCTCTCTGAGCATGATGATAATATATTTATTTATTTATTTATTATTCACACTTATAGACCGCCCCCTCTCCCGGAGAGGACTCGGGCGGTGTACAGTCACTAAAATACGTTATAAAAATACATACATAAACAATTAAATTAAATACATAGATAAAGGAGGTTATGACTGTAATAGAATAATAAATATTATACGTTAAAAGCCTATAAAACCCCAAACCCAATTAAAATAAATAAATCCCGGGAGGTAAAACTAAGAAAGTGCCAGGCCAGCTGATTGAAATAGGTGGGTCTTTAACTTTTGCCGGAAGGAACGGAGGTCGGTGGTAGTTCGAATGTCTGGGGGGAGGTCATTCCAGAGGGTTGGGCCCATCACAGAGAAGGATCTACTCCTAGGTGTCGCCCGCTGGCATTGCCTAGCAGACGGCACCAGGAGGAGCCCCTCCCTGTGTGAGCGAATAGGTCGCAGGGACGTGTGTGGTAGGATGCGATCCTGCAGATAACTAGGTCCTCCGCCATGGAGCGCTTTAAAGATGGTGATCAATACCTTGAAACGCACCCGAAAGGCTACAGGTAGCCAGTGCAGCTCGCGCAGGAGAGGTGTTACGTGGGAGTAATGGGTACTTCCCATAATAACCCGCGCGGCTGCGTTCTGAACTAGCTGCAGTCTCCGGACGCGTCCCAAGGGAAGCCCCATGTAGAGAGCATTGCAGTAGTCCAGGCGAGACGTCACCAGCGCATGAGTGACCGTGCGCAAGGCACTCCGGTCCAGTAGGGGGCGCAATTGGCGCACCAGGCGAACCTGGTGGAATGCCCCCCTTGCCACGGCTGCCACATGGTCCTCCATTGACAGCCGGGCATCAAGGAGGACACCCAAATTGCGCGCGCCGCTCCACAGGGGACAACTGTTCGCCCCCTATGGCCAGCGATGGAGTCAGCTGGCTGAACCGAGGTGCCGGCAACCATAGCCACTCAGTCTTGGAGGGGTTGAGTTTGAGTCTGTTGTCCCCCATCCAGACCCCGACGGCCTCCAAACACCGGGACATCACTTCGACAGCCTCGTTGGGGTGGTTTGGGGTTGAAATATACAGCTGAGTATCATCAGCGTAGAGATGGTACTCAACCCCAAAACCACGGATGATCTCACCCAGCGGCTTCACATATGCGTTGAACAGGAGAGGCGAGAGGACCGACCCCTGTGGCACCCCACAAGTGAGTGGCCTCAGGGACGACCTCTGTCCCCCTGTCAACACACATTGCTTCCGGTCGGAGAGGTAGGAGCCGAACCACCGCAAAACGGTGCCTCCGACTCCCATCCCCTCCAACCGGCGCAATAGGATACCATGGTCGATGGTATCAAAAGCCGCCGAGAGGTCTAATAGGACCAGGATAGAGGAGCAACCCCTATCTCTGGCCCTCCAGAGATCATCGACCAACGCGACCAAGGCTGTCTCGGTGCTGTGCCCGGGTCGGAAGCCGGACTGGCGTGGGTCTAGATAATCGGATTCGTCTAGGTGTCGCGGGAGCTGCTGCGCCACCACATTCTCAACAACCTTCGCCACGAAGGGGAGGTTGGAGACTGGACGATAGTTAGCTAGCTCCATTGGGTCGAGCGAAGGCCTCTTGAGCAAGGGTCCTCACCACCGCCTCTTTCAAGGCGGTTGGTAAGTATCCCTCACCCAGTGATGCGCTCACCAGGCCCAGGAGCCAGCCTCGTGTCACCTCCCAGGCTGCCAGTACCAGCCAGGAGGGGCACGGGTCCGTTAAACAAGTGGTGGGTCGCAGCCGTCCACGTAACCTGTCCAAATCCTCGGGGGCAACAGAGTCAAACTCCTCCCAGAGTGGTCTCTCAAGACTCGCTGTTGGCGGCTCGTCTGGTCCACTGACGGAGGTCCACCCGCTTCGGATCTGATCGATTTTGTCCTGAAGATATTCCCCAAACTCCTCTGCTCTACCCTGTAAGGGTGTCCCACGCACCCTCTGCGATAGAAGGGTGAATGAATGTAATTTGCTGAATGTAACTCAACATTGGCGACAGAAAGGGCATCCGGTCAGTAATCATTCAGTTCCATTCAGTTGCCCAGACTCCGCCCCACAAAGGATTATGGGGTCATTAAACGATGAAGAAGAAGAAGGAAGAAGAAGAAGGAAGAAAGAAGAAGAAGGAAGAAGAAGGAAGAAGGAAGAAGGAAGAAGAAGAAGAAGAAGAAGAAGAAGAAGAAGAAGAAGAAGAAGAGAAGAAGAAGAAGAAGAGAAGAAGAAGAAGAAGAAGAAGAAGAAGAAGAAGAAGAATGGTATCGATTATATCAACTTCAGAAAATGTTTGGGAATGAAGCCCAAGCTAAAGTTTAGTCTGCTCCATCCAATTTCCCCTGAATGAGGGTCTGTAAAATTAAGGTTTTACTGCAAGTTGCCTGTGAATAAACCAGTCTGGATTTATACGTATAATGTAGATTGGTTTTGGTTTTGGTTTACTGCAATTTTATAAATCTGTTTTGAATCAGCTGAGAAAATGGCTTACCTGACCCCCATCAATAATTCTGCTGTGCTTAATTTTCCTTGAAACCTAAGAAGCATCCAATTGTTGCTTTTTGCAAAACACAACACAGCTCCCACCTCCCATCCAAACAGAAGCATTATATTTTGGGGGGAAATAATTTACTGCATTTTTCTTAAAATGAATTCTCAATAATCTACTGTATTTTTCTCAAAAGGAATTCTCTCATCTCTTTAAAAAAAAATAGGCGACTGTAGAAATTAATTACTATACAGTTAATATGATTGTTGACTACTCTACAGCTACATTTAGGAAAAAGAAATAAGAATCTTTTACAATGGCGTTTCATTTGCATCCTCTTTCCACATAGAAGATATTTCAAATATGCAAGTATTTGTGTTCACTGTGCACCAGGAAAGATCTACCGTATTTTTCAGAGTACAAGCACCTTTTTTCCTCAAAAAAGAGGCTGAAAATCTGGGTGCGTCTTATACATCGAATACAGCATTTTTTGCCTCCTGAAGCCCCGCCCCTTCACCAAAATGGCCGTGCATACCCTTATGGAGGCTTTCAGGAGAGCTCCTGGGGGCTGGGGAGGGCAGAAATGAGCAAAGAAGGGGCTGTTTTTGCCCCCCTCCCAGCCCCAGCAGCACTCTATGAGCCTCCATAAGGCTATACATGCGCAATTTTTTGACAAAAAACATTTTTGCTTTTCCCCCCTCCCCTCAGGTCACTCTGCAACCCCCCCCAAGGCTATTCATGCCTTTTATTTGAAAAAAAAATGGCCAGTTTTTGCGAAAAACGGGCCAGTTTTCGGAGGTTTGCAGAGTGCAAAAACTTTTTTTTCTTTTTGGTAAGCTCTTTAACTGATGAGAAATACATTGATCAAGTGCTGGTGCCAGCAGGAACAAAGTCCTTAAATTTTGTCAGTGATTTTCCATTCTCCAGCACATGGATAAATACACACTGGAAACCTCTACCTACCTACCTACTCTCTCTCTCTCTCTCCCATACCTATCTACTGTATTTCTCTCTCTCTCTCTCTCCATCTCTCCGGGTCTCTCCTCTTCTCTCTCATCTCTCTCTCTCATCGCTCTCTCACGTCTCATCTACCTACCTAACCTACTCTCTCCTCTATCCCTACCTATCTACTGTATTTCTCTATTTCTCTCTCTATCCCTCTCCCTCCCTCCCTCCCTCCCTACTCTCTCTCTCTCCCTATCTACTGTAGTTCTCTCTATTTCTTTCTCTATCCCTCTACCTCTACCTACCTACACACACACACTCCTCCCTACCTACCTACTGTATTTCTCCTATATATATATATCCCTCTACCTACCTACCTACCTACCTACCTACCTACCTACTCTCTCTCTCCCTATCTATCTACTGTATTTCTCTCTCTCTCTCTCTATTTCTCTTTCTATCCCTTTATCTACCACCTACTCTCTCTACTTACCTACCTACCTACTGTATTTCTCTTTCTCTCCCTCTCTATCCCTCTATCTAC
>JAKRSK010010487.1:0-10440 GCA_029891615.1 Natrix natrix natrix
CATAACATTAGAAGGCACAGGAGAAATATGGACTTGGGCAATTCTAGGGGCTCTGGAAAAACTGGAACCCATTTTGGGTTCCCTGCATTTTGTCTTTTGCTGATCACTTTTAATCTCCATGGCATCACTGCTATGCTAAGATGATCCATGAGCAATCTTCTGCTATTCCTCTTTGTTTTCCTTTATGTTCACAAGTTGGAACAAGTAGGGAAAGTGCATGGAACATGGTCCTTCAAGATCCACATTCAAATCCTCTTTAGTTTTCAGCCCAGAGTGGCTTAGAAGGTTCTTCTTAAGAGGATAAAATGAAATACTCCACATATCCTACCCCCATATTCTGTGTAGCAATACAAAATGAGCTAGATATATGAATTAACTATGCAGGAATTACAGAATGAAGGAAACAAATAAAACATAGAATAATAGGGTTGGAAGGGACCTTGGAGGTCATCTAGTGCAATCCTCTGCTCAAGCAGGAGATTTTGCTTGAATCAAATAGGAGCACTCCTTGCCTATGCAATGAAGTGATGATGGAACAATAAGACCATTCTGAGTACTGTAGTTTCTCCACCCTTTGTGACTTGGATATAAATTTATACAAGAGTTCCTTTGGGCTGCAGGTTGTGTTCTCAGATCATCAAAGCTGAGGTGGTGTGCAGTGGTTAGAGTGCAGCACTGCAGGCTATATCAGCTGACTGCTAGCTGCAGTTCGGCAGTTCAAATCGCACCAGCTCAAAGTTGACTCAGCCTTCCATCCTTCCGAGGTGGTAAAATGAGGACCCAGATAGTTGGGGGAAATATGCTCACTCTGTAAACTGCTTTGAGAGGGCTGTAAAGTGGTATATAAGTCTAAGTGTTATTGTTATTATCTTGGGAAGCATATCTTTAAACCAATCATTGGGGGTTGGTTGGGGGAATATAAGGGTAGGGTATGTGGAAAATTTCATTTTATCCTCTTTAAGAAGAACCTTCTAAGACAGGCTGGGCTGAAAGCTAATGAGGCTTTAAATGTGGATTCACATTTCACTTCCCTTCTCAATGATCTCGTGCAGAAGAAAGGAAACAACTCTTCCCCCTCCATCTGACTTCGGTAATGAAATGTGGCTGAGATGAAAAATACATGAGCTTCACATTCTGTGACCTTTGAATTATATTACAGTAGAATGTATATGAGAACATTTCCTCATTGGCAGCTAATGTCAGCACCAACGTGCCCTTCCAAATTTTTATGTCTGCTGTGATGTTGTCTTCAAGGGAGGCCCAGCCCATACAGGAGAAAGCCTTAGCTCATCCTTACCTTATCCTTAGTTTTGCCCTGGTTACCATCTCATGCACTGTCCAGGCATTTTGTCAGTGGCAGAGCTTGGTGGGCTATATAGGGTGGAATGAGTCTAGCATTTATTGACCACTATTCTCCCCCCAATCCCTGGGTACTCAGGGCCATCCTGCTTTGGGCAGTGTGGAAAGCTGTATTCTTTCAAACTGGGCTCTTCCCAGTTTGCAGACTGGATCTGCAGCTGACCAGTTGGAAAGGAGCTGCCCAGCAAAGTAGAAGTGGGAGAGAAGAAGACAAGGTCCCAGGCTGCAGTCTTCTTTATCAGTTGGCAGTTTTGCAACATGGATTTTAGTGCTTCTGTGGAATAAAATTGAATCTGACAACCTAGCTACCTATCAAGATTCCCACATTTTTATTTATTTATTTATTTATTTAATTTATAGACCGCACCCCTCTCCCCAAAGGGACTCAGGGCGGTGTACAGACCACAATAAAACAACATACAAACTTAGATAATTATAAATAACCCATTAAAACAAATTATATGATAGGCTGTACAGTTATAGTTAAAAATTAAAACAACCTAAAAAATCTATCCCTAAACATTTAAATTTAAAATTTAAAATATAGGCTAGAGGGACATAAAAGCTACAGTTAGGCCAGGCCAGCTAAGTTAAACAGGTGGGTCTTAAGTTTTTTACGGAAGGAGCGGAGATCGGTCGTTATTCTAATGTCGGGGGGGAGGTCATTCCAGAGGGTCGGGCCCATCACAGAGAAGGCCCTACTCCTGGGCGTCGCCCGCTGGCACTGCCTAGTGGACGGCACCCAGAGGAGTCCCTCCCTGTGAGAGCGAATCGGCCGCAGGGATGTATGGGGCAGGATGCGATCCCGCAGGTAGCTAGGTCCTGTGCCATGGAGCGCTTTAAAGATGATAGTCAACACTTTGAAACGGTGTTGAAGGCCAGTGACTGGTAGATGTTTTTCTGCCAGATAGTGGTATCCAATAACAGAGGAGGAACACAAAGCCAGGTGGATCCACCAGTCCCTTCTCTTGGTGTCTCCTCTACACCATAAATACATAGAGCAGCAGCTCTTGCTGATGTTATGCTGGCAGGATAGGAATTGTCACTGGGATTAGCAAATGTTCAGTTTTGATAGCTTCCTGCTGGCTCAAGAAGGTATGGACAGCAGTGTAATTTAGCCCCAAGGAAGAGTCCTGAATACATATGCATATAATTGTGCCATAAATAATGGATTTATTTTCTGCTATTTTCTTCCAGAATGGGCCATTCTCTTTTTGTTGTTGTTCTGAAATAGCAGATCTGCGTGCTCGTCTGACTTTTTCTTATGATTAATGCAGTATGTTTATTTCATTATCTTGTTACTTTTATGCAGTATTACCAGGGGTGGGTTCCTATGTGAACCGGTTCTGGTTCACTTGTGTGTGTGGTGTGCTGGCTGCGCGTTGCTTGTGCATGCACATGCACAGTTAGCTGTTAATGGTTGTGCGCATGCAAGACAACCACTGAAAAGCTAATAAAACAAGATGCCAGCAGCAGCAACGGAGACTGGGGAACTGGTTCTGGGGGTGGCCAGTCTCAGTTGCTGCTGGTTCTGCAACCCAGGATAGATTATCATTACCGGTTTGGCCGACACAACCCACCTCTGAGTATTACTCCTTACAAGTAGTGACCCAAAGCATCCTGTGGATCACTTTTGAAGTACTGTAGAGTTGCACTTCGTTAAGATATTGAATTCAGCTGGAACAGTAAAGTGTACAATAGACCAGAACACACAGTTATAGTTGATTAGAGTCCTGACTCCTGCATCAGGCAACCTATGTTATGATTGGTTGCTGGAAATGTAAAGGGGGAGGTTCCCTCCCCCCACATTTTTCTTTTTATATATATGCTGGTATTGTTGTATTTATATATGCTGGTCTTGTTGTATTTTCCCGTGTAGATTGAGATTGTCTTGGCAAAGTTTCGGCGAGGTCTCACTTGCCATCTTCAGGCTGGGTTTTGGGCTTAAAGCGTGGTCGGAGCTGCCGTCTTTCTATAAAAAGATCCGCTTACGATCCTTCACTCCTTCCTGCCAGGGTGGTCGGTGAAGATCGGACGGCAGGAAGGAGTGAAGGATCGTAAGTGGGATCGGCTGGGAAGAAGCCTGTGAACATGGCGACGGCGCGGGGCGACGCTGATGGCGGCAAATTTAAAAAGCCGGAAAACCTGAAAAACAAAAAGGGAAGGAACGAGAGCCACCGGAGAGCCCCCAGAGAGCCACTGGAGGCACCGGAGGGTCACTACCAGCATTGGGGGCACAGGGAGGAACAAGGAAGGAACAACGGAGCCCCGGAGAGCGCTGGAGAGGCACCGAAGACATCGGTGAGGCACTGGAAATAATGGCTGGGGGATGACTTGGAGCCTTGAGGCCACTGGAGATCTTGACCTGGGGCTATGGACAGGCCTGAGCAGCCTGAGCAGGCACTTGGGGCTATGGACAGGCCTGAGCAGCTGCCCAACCTAAAACAATCGGGCCAAGAAGGCCCCCCCCACCCATTAAGGAATTTATATTCACCTGGGACCATTTGAACCATCTTTCTCCCATTTACCATCTTTGCCTCTCTCCACCAATTTGCGACACTTGAATACCTCCCATTTCCTCCCCCCTATCCTCTGAAGTTTACCATCTAGACATTATTTACCATCTAGACTTTAAGACTCTTGGTCCTCCATTGAGACCCTAGCCCTGCCGGCTATTACCTATTAACTTTGTTTTATCAGCACCTTACCCTACTGGGACTTTTAGTATTCAACAATTTACACGAGGTTAGACCTGCTCCACCTGCGAGAAGCCCCTCTCTCGCAGGTATGGCCCCTGGCTCTTTCAAGGGCCAGCCTTGATGACGGGTTTGTGAACCCCGAGAGGTGGAAGAAAAGGAAGCTGAGGGGCTTTTTATCAAAATGTTTTTTATTGCTATTAAGGGGGTTCCAGGGAGGGGGGGTGGGATAACCAGGCCGGGAGAGGAGCCAGTGCCAGTGCCAGACGAACAGGTGAGTCTGGGAAGGAAGTGAGCGGAGTGGGGGGGGGAGAAGGAACAAGTTATTCCAACAGAGGGTTGTTTGATTACAACGGTCGCGGGGAGGGGGGGATGCGAGGACAAGAGAAGATCACAAGGTCGGTTGGGAGACCGTGGCTGCTGGCTACGCCCGGTCGTTTGTACCAACCCCCGCAACCTAGGTGGCCAGGAACTACAGAGCCGGGCCTGCGGCTGATGCTTTGCAATGCAAGGTCCGTAACCAACAAGGCCCCCCTCATTAATGAGTTGATCTCTGAGGGGGAGCTGGACCTTGCAGGGATAACGGAGACCTGGTTGGGCCACAAGGGTGGTTTACCCCTCGTGGAAATGTGCCCACCAGGTTTCCGTGCATTCCATCAGCCTCGGGCCCTGGGTAAGGGTGGTGGGGTGGCGGTAGTTATACGGGAAGGTCTAGAGCCGAGGGAGTCCACTGTTCCTCAGATATCGGGGTGTGAGTCCCTTGGTGTGAAATGGGGCCCAGGGAGGCAGTTGGGTTTGCTGATTGTATACTTGGCTCCTCGCTATACATCAGCGGCCCTGCCTGAGCTCCTCGAGCTGATCTCGGAGACGGCGGTTGAGATCCCCAAGCTTGTGGTTATGGGGGATTTCAACCTGCCGTCGACGGGAGCAGCATCTGAGGTGGCTCGGGAGTTCATGGCTTCCATGACAGCCATGGGCCTGACCCAATTAATTCAGGGCCCCACACACGAAGGTGGCCACACACTGGACCTTGTTTTTGTATCTGAGCAGTGGACGAGTGATCTGGGTATAGGGGACTTAGTTGTTACACCCCTGTCATGGTCAGATCACTCATGTCTCCGGCTGGACTTCCCTGGCGCTACCCCCCACCGCAAGGAGGCGGGACCAGACGGTCCAAGCTGGTACCGCCCCAAGCACCTGATGGAGCCGGATAGGTTCCAGACGGAGCTTGGGCCATTACCTGTAGCCCTGACCCGTGCTCGGTCGGAGGACCTAGCGGCCACCTGGAATAGGGCGGCAGCTGGGGCCTTGGACCGGGTTGCGCCTTTGCGACCTCTCCTGCGGCAGCGACCCACCCGGGCTCCTTGGTATACCGAGGAGCTGAGGGTGATGAAGCGCCATAGGAGACGTCTAGAGAGCAGGTGGAGGTCCTCACGCTCCGAATCTGATCGAACACAGGTAAGAGCCTATTTACGGACCTACCTTGTGGCATTAAGGGCGGCCAAACGTAGATATTGCGCCGCTCTTATTGCGTCCGTGGATAACCGCCCTGCCGCCCTGTTTAGGGTGACCCGCTCCCTCTTGTCACAGAGGACGCGGGGGGCACCCTTGCAGGGCAGAGCAGAGGAGTTTGGGGAATATCTGCAGGACAAAGTCACTCAGATCCGGAGTGGATGGGCCCCCCTCAGTGGACCGGACGGGCCGCCAACAGCGAGTCTTGTGAGACCATCCTGGGAGGAGTTTGATTCTGTTGCCCCCGAGGATTTGGACAGGTTGCGTGGACGGCTGCGACCCACCACATGTTTAATGGACCCGTGTCCCTCCTGGTTGGTACTGGCATCTTGGGAGGTGACCCGAGGCTGGCTTCTGGGCCTGGTGAATGCCTCATTGGGTGAGGGATCCTTACCAACCGCCTTGAAGGAGGCGGTGGTGAGGCCCTTACTTAAGAGGCCTTCACTTGACCCAACGGAGCTAGCTAATTACCGTCCAGTCTCCAACCTTCCCTTTCTAGCGAAGGTTGTCGAGAATGTGGTGGCGCAGCAGTTTCCACGACACCTTGACGAATCCGATTATCTAGACTCACGCCAGTCCGGCTTCCGACCCGGGCACAGCACGGAGACAGCCTTGGTCGCGTTGGTCGATGATCTCTGGAGGGCCAGAGATAGAGGTTGTTCCTCTATCCTGGTCCTATTAGACCTCTCGGCGGCTTTTGATACCATCGACCATGGTATCCTATTGCGCCGGTTGGAGGGGATAGGAGTCGGAGGTACCGTTCTGCGGTGGTTCGGCTCCTACCTCTCCGACCGGAAGCAATGTGTGTTGACAGGGGGACAGAGGTCGACCCCGAGGCCACTCACTTGTGGAGTGCCACAGGGGTCGGTCCTCTCGCCTCTCCTGTTCAACACATATGTGAAGCCGCTGGGTGAGATCATCCGTGGTTTTGGGGTTGAGTATCACCTCTACGCTGATGATACTCAGCTGTATATTTCAACCCCAAACCACCCCAATGAGGCTGTCGAAGTGATGTCCCGGTGTTTGGAAGCCGTCGGGGTCTGGATGGGGGACAACAGACTTAAACTCAACCCCTCCAAGACTGAGTGGCTGTGGCTACCAGCACCTCGGTTCAGCCAGCTGATTCCATCGCTGGCCATAGGGGGCGAACAATTGCCCCCTGTGGAACGGGCGCGCAATTTGGGCGTCCTCCTTGATGCCCGGCTGTCAATGGATAACCATGTGGCAGCCGTGGAAAGGGGGGCATTCCACCAGGTTTGCCTGGTGCGCCAATTGTGCCCCCTACTGAACCGGGATGCCCTATGCACGGTCACTCATGCGCTGGTGACATCCCGCCTGGATTACTGCAACGCTCTCTACATGGGGCTGCCCTTGGGATGCGCCCGGAGACTGCAGTTAGTTCAGAACGCAGCCGCGCGGGCTGTGATGGGGAGTACGAGGTACTCCCATGTAACACCTCTCCTGCGCGAGCTGCACTGGCTACCTGTGGTTTTTCGGGTGCATTTCAAGGTGCTGATTACCATCTTTAAAGCGCTCCATGGCACAGGACCTAGTTACTTGCGGGATCGCATCCTCCCACATACATCCCTGCGGCCAATTCGCTCACACAGAGAGGGACTTCTCCTGGTGCCGTCCACTAGGCAATGCCAACGGGCGACACCAAGGAGTAGGGCCTTCTCTGTGATGGGCCCAACCCTCTGGTATGACCTCCCCCCCCCGACATTAGAACCATTACTGACCTCCGCTCCTTCCGGCAAAAATTGAAGACTCACCTGTTCCGATTAGCAGGCCTGGCATAATTACAACTGTCCCTCCTGGCAATGTACTATCAACTGGTTATTTTAGGGGTATTGTTTTTAAATTTATTGTGTGTTTTAGGGGTTTAAAAACTTATATTTATATATACTGGCTTTGTACAGTTCTTTTAATTCCATTTTTAACCTCCTCCATTCCAACTGTACATATTCAACTTTTTATTGTATTTTGATATATTTTACATGGACTGTACACCGCCCCGAGTCCCTTTTTGGGAGAGGGGGCGGTCTAGAAGCACGGTAAATAATAAATAAATAAATAAATAAATAAATAAATAAATAAATAAATAAATAAATCTTGGTGGAGGTGTGTGGAGTGCTGGCTTTGTTTCAGTAAGTGGAATGATTGGTTGTGTGGTTGTATCAAGATTGGTAGATTGGTGCTGATTTGTGCTAGCTCTGTGTCCGTTGTTGTTTCATGTTGTAGCAGCCTGGGTGGTGGGTGGGGCATATTTGTTGATTAGGGCTGGTTTCCAGATGTCTGGTAGGCGGGTGGTATCATCACGTTTTATTCATGTTGTGGGGGGTGTTTCTTTATTTCAATAGCTTTCATAATTATTCTCTTGTTGAAGTGTTCAGTTTTGGAGATTAACCTGGTTCCTTCAAAATTAATTTCATGTCCTGTAGCTTTAAGGTGCTGGAAAAGGGGAGGACGTTTTTTCTTTTTTTCTTACTGCGTTCTTGTGTTCTGCGATGCGCGCATTTATTCTCCTGTTCATTTGTCCTATGTATGTTGCAGGGCAGATTTTGCATGGCATTTCATAGACTCCTTGGTTTTCTAGCTGGATTTTGTATTTGGGGTTTCTTAAGATGTTGGCTATTTTTTGGTCAGTGTTGAAGGCTGTCTTGATATTGTGTTTGTGGAAAATTTTGCTGATTTTATCTGTGGTGCTTTTGATGTAAGGGAGGAGGGCGATGCCATTGTCCTGTTCTGTGTCTCGGTTTTTTTGGGGAGTCTCTGTTTGGATTACGTTGGTAATTGTTTTTCTTTGGAATCCGTTGGAGATTAATACGTTTGTGAGAGTGTGTAATTCAGTTTTCAGGTGGTCTTTTGTCGGCTAGGCATTTGGTTCTGGAGATGA
Organism: Natrix natrix natrix; assembly: GCA_029891615.1. Taxonomy (NCBI): domain Eukaryota; kingdom Metazoa; phylum Chordata; class Lepidosauria; order Squamata; family Natricidae; genus Natrix; species Natrix natrix. Next base: position 8,464 of record JAKRSK010010487.1, read on the forward strand.
GGGTTTTGGCTACAAAGTTGATCTGTGCAGGGTGGTGATGGGATTATGAGTTTAAGTAGCGGTTGGTGTTTTTTTTTTTCCGGTAGATGGTGTGTCCTAGGGAGCCATTGGGTTTTTGGTAGATTAGGACGTCCAGAAAGGGAAGTTGGTTGTCTGCTTCTATTTCCATGATGAATTGTATTTTGGGGTATAGGCTGTTGTGATGTGTGAGGAAGTTGTCCAGTTTTTCTTTCCTGTGTGGCCAAATCACGAAAGTGTCATCAACATATCTAAGCCAGAGTTTGTGTTTGTGTTCAGATTTATCTAAGGCATTAGTTTCAAAATGTTCCATGTATAAGTTTGCGATGATGGGTAAGAGGGGTGATCCATTATGGATGAAGTATGTATTGGTTCGGCAGTGGTTGGTCAGATCCAGGATGTGTTGGGGGGGTGTGTTTGTTCTGGATAGCTGTCAAGGCTTCTTTTAAAGGCACTTGGGTGAAGAGGAATATGACATCGAAGTTCATGAGTAGGTCGCTGGGTTGTAGGTTTTGTTTCTTTATTGTTTCTATGAAGTGGAGTGAATTTTATACGTACGTGTGAGGTGATGGATTCTGCGTAGAGTTGGAGTTGTTTGGCGAGGAATTTGGCAAGATTCTGTAGAGGTGAGCCTATGGAGCTGACTATGGGTCTGATTGGTGTTCCTTCTTTGTGTATCTTGGGGAGGCCATAGAGTTTGGGGCATCTGGAAGATTTCTCTCTGGGGATGATTCTTTGCTGGATCTCTTCACTGATGGGAAAGGCTTTTATTTTGGATTTGGTGGTTTTTTTCCAGGTAGGTGGTGGGGTCTGTGTTTAGAGGTTTGTAAGCAGGGTCTTGGAGTAGGTTGGATAGTTTGGCTTGGTAGTCAGACATGTTCATCACCACTGTGGCGTTACCTTTGTCTGCTGGGAGAATGATTATGTTGTTGTCTTTCCTCAGGTTGGTGAGTGCTTTTTTCTTCTTGTTGTTGTAAGTTGCTTCTGGGTGGATTACTGGAGCAAAGGACGTTGCTGACTGCAAGTCTGATTTTATTGGCTTCATCTGGGTTAATTTTGGTGAGTGTAGCTTCAACTCCGCATATGATGTCTTCAGTGGGGATGCATTTAGGGGTGACTGCAAAGGTTTTTTAAAAATTAATTTTTATTGAATGTTTTAATCTTTAAAAACAGTAAAAAAGACACAACAAGGAAAAAAACCACAATAAAACAAAACAAATCACAGAACATATAAAACAATATAGAGTAATTTTACAGCTTTCAATATTGGCTTTCCTGCCTAGCTTTTATAATTCTCCCTTCTGCATTGCCTTCCTATTACTATAACCTTGTCCTATGATGTAACAAGCATAATATAAACACTTATATTATATTCATAATATTCATTATTTGTATCTCCATCTATTTGTATTCTCTATTTCCTGTTTTGGCTTCTGATTTCTAGCCACTTGTATATTTTATTCCATACTTTATAGAAGTCTGATTCTTCTCTTTCTTTTAATTCTATTGTCGTTTTGTCAATTTCTGCACATTCAAGTTCTTTCCTGATTGTAGTTTCATCTGAGGGTGTATTAATTTTTTTCCAATTTTGTGCGAAGGCAATCCTGGCTGCAGTGAGTATACGTATGATTATACTTTGAGATTGTTTGTCCATTTTTGGTCCAGTAGTCCTAATAAGAATGCTTCTGGTCTGAGTTCTATTTTTCGCTCAGTAATTTCTTCTGATCACTTTCGAATTTAGGGTGACTGCAAAGTTGAATCCTCTGGAAAGGACATTGGTTTCAGCTGTGGTGAGGGTTCTGTCTGATATGTTGTGTACTGTTTCGTTTCATGAGTTGCTGTGGAGGGGGGTTGGGCTTCTGTTGTTTTTTCTAGTCTGTGGAGTTTGTTGGTGTGTTTGTCTGTCTTGTAGAAGGTTTTCTGTTTCGGCTCTCCAGAGGGCTAGTTGTTTGGATTTGC
>JAKRSK010010488.1:0-22683 GCA_029891615.1 Natrix natrix natrix
GAGGGTCATTTTAAGCGTTCCAAAGGCTTCAGGGAAGCCTCTGGACGGTCCCTGAAGCCTCACACGCCCACAAAGCCACGCCCACAGAACCGGTAGTAAAAAAAATTGAATCCCACCACTGATGTGGTCCGGTCCACCATTAAAACCATCTTTCCAAACAGCCACCATGTTTCCAGTGTCTTTTTCCCCACTTGGAACTGAACCCAGAAGGACATTTCTTCCAACAAATCTATGACTTGTTTGATTCTGTCACTGCTTGCGATGTGGCTGCAGAAATTTTCCATGATCCAGAAAGTAACGATCTTCATTCAGAAAATCATCTGAATCTTCCAAGTTTAGCTTCATTTTTCTTCTTATTTTATTAGGATTTTAGCTTACGTCCCGGTGATCTTTGAGAGCCCATTAAAATATATTTCCCCTTTTCCTGCCTTCTAACTTTTGGCTGCTGAGACTAACCGGAGAAATTATGGTTGTTAACTCAAGTTTATGCTTGCCAGATTGATGTGCCATCAAGTCGATGTGGATAGATCCGTCTTCCAATCTGGCCCTTCGGATCTTCCGGCAATGCCCCCATGGCTGCTGCAATTGAGTTAATCCACCTTACTGCCGGCTGACCTCTTTCTTCCAACTTTTCCAGTATTAAAACACTTAATTTTCTAAACGGCATTGAAATAAAAATTAGGGTTTCCACTTAGAGCCACTAGGTGGTGCTCCAGTCTCTAAGAAATTCTTGCTTATTGTATTAGAGAAGTTGACTCCAAATAGTGAATAGTTTATATATTGTCAAATAAAAGAGGATTACCTTGCTGAGGATAAGTGCTGTGATTTAGAAGCCTGCAGAGGGCAGAATGTTTATTTCAGTTGATGATTGATTGATTGATTTGTAGAACGTTAGCACCCACCCCAATTCTAGAAGAATGAAATATTTTAGGAAATATTAAAAAGACAGAATATTATATTTCCCTAAAGGGAGAAATATTGTCGACCTCTATATCGCTTGCTTGCTATTGGCTGCCATAGTAACGGGGATGAGGGGTTTTCAGTATTTGGGAGGGGAAGTGTGCTGGTGGAGATGTCTTGGGATGAAGAAGGAACTTCGGTTCTCACCATCTTCTGCGCATGCTGAATGGACTTGTTTAGGTCTGGTCAAGGACAACCGTCTCTGCATACCAGATGGATGAAGCCACCTGAAGATGCACCCCACATGACAGCCTTGGAGGCTGGAGATTGAACATTCAGCTTGAGGTTGTTGGGAGGGATTTGGGTAAACTTTTGATATGTACAATTTTGCACCTTTAGCCTCAGATCTTGCTTTACTTTCATTGCTATCACTTTATATCCAGTAAAAGTACCTTTTCTCTAAACTGGGGAATTCTGGGAGTTGAAGTCCACAGGACTTAAAGTCGCCAAGTTTGAGAAACACTGCTCTAAACCAATGGAGTTGGGGGTTTCCTTTCTTGGATTTTGAAAGAGGCACGACTGACAAATATGCTCTTGGAGAGAAGAATGCAGCCCCCACTTTTTGTAATAGCCCTCAGCAGATGTCAGCACTTAAGAGATAAAGAGATAGATAGCTCTATTCATAAGCAAATACTCTCATCCACGTTCCAACAATGGTAGGATGATCCCTCAGTCACAATAGGAATTGCCCAACGCCCTTTCATTGCATCACCCTCAGAAACCTCAACCAAACCTGGGAGCTCAGACAACCTACAGAGCCAGCTATGACCCTTACATGGTCCCATGGGAGTCTGACAACAACCAATAGAATACCTGTTCTTGCACAGGAACAGAAAGCTCAAGTGCAAAGCCCAAGAGAAGGTATAAAAGCCACCCACTCTGAATTCCATGTGGTCAGCTAAACTAGAACCATGTGCTTGCTGGTTCTGCTTCATCGTTAAACCATCTTTCCAATCCACCTCCAGCTTCCATTTTGTCTCCTGTGCCTTTGTCCCTGCTTGGAACTGAACCAGATGGATATTTATTCCAACAGATTGATTGATTTATTGATTGATTGGATTATGTACCGTCAGATTTACTGCTCAATTTTAGCAATCCCATAAATAGTTTTTCTCCATGGCAACCTGGTCCTTCACTGTTTTCCAGCAGTGTTCCACTGTAACTTGAGTCCATCCACCTTTCTGTTGGTCATCTTCATCACTTTTTCATCACCTTTCTCTCATGTCCTATGTCTGATTGCTCTGTTTTTGCTGGCAGAGACACCGCGGGCTGGTCCTTCAATGTTTCCAGGGAGGCCCCGCGGGCCAGATCTAAGCACCCCGAGGGCCGTATCCTGCCTTGAATTTGACACCCCTGATCTAGAGTCATCAATGCATGCTTTACAGAACCATATATGTTATTATTTTCTCTTTTTTTGTTTCCTAGGAACACACACGAACAGAAGCCCGGCGCAAAAATCTCCTTATTTTGATTTTACATTATTTAACGGAAGAAGGGTAAGCATTCATTGGCTTTACAAGGTAGCCAACAACATATTACAAAACTCTAATTCAGTGGTCCTCAAACTTTTTAAACAGGGGGCCGATTCACGGTCCCTCAGACTGTTGGGAGACCGGACTGTCTGGGTGCGTGTGGCTAGGTAGTCATGTGACTGGGTGGGTGCGGCCAATTTAGCAGTCCATTTTCCCTTTGTCCTTGCTGTAATTGCCCCTCCCCTACTCACCCACCGGTGCTGGATCATATGGCTGTGAAGAACATCGTGAAAGGCTGTTTTTAAAGTGTTTTTAAAGACTTTTAAAGTACTACTTTACAAGCTGGCAGAAGAGGTGCTTTTCAAGCCAGCAGCAGCCCCTTCCCTACTCACCCACTGGCCCTGGATCACGTGGCTACACTGGCGAGATCACCCCTCACTCAGCTGGTCCTCCTTAGCACCCTTCGGCCTTACCTTCGGCAGCAGCGGTGTGATCAGAAGTGCAGCTCAACCAGTGAAATAACTAACCAGAAGTGCAGCTGGAGTGGATGCTCGCTGGAATATAACGCTGACGGTGAGAGGCGGGGCGAGGAGCAGGGCTGAATCCCACCACTCCGCGGGCTGGATACTTTGCATTTGTGGGCCATATCCGACCCGCGGGCCGCAGTTTGAGGACCAGTGCTCTAATTGTTGCCGTAAGTGAACTTCATAGGGTGTCTGATAATGAAGTTCAGCTTTCTTCGCTTATGTGTGAATTACAAAAACCTCAATGCCATTTGTGTGGAAAATGTGTACCCTTTCCCCCTCATGAAGGACATGTTAGCTCACTTGGCAAAGGGGAAGTTTTTCACAAAATTAGAATTAAGGGAGGCATACTACAGAGTCCGCATAAAAGCAGGGGATGAGTGGAAGACCGCTTTCAACTGCCCTCTGGGGTGCTTCCAGTTTAGAGTACTCCCATTCGGACTGCAAGGGGCACCAGCCATTTTTATGCAGTTGATTAATGATCACTGGGGGTGTGTGTGTCCAATTCACCTCCCTCTTCTGGAAGGAGTTCCTGAAGTTAATAGGCTTCGCCCAGGGTCTAAGCTCCACCCACCATCCGTAGACAAATGGGGCTTGTGAAGGGCTAACTTGATTGTAGAGCAGTATCTTAGGTGCCATGTCAATTATCAACAAGATAATTGGGCTGACCTCTTGCCTTATTCAGAGGTAGCGTACAGAAATTCGGTACATAGCAGTACCGGATTGACTGAGGGTTCCTGTCAGTCCCAGCCAATCTGACTCAGCATGATAGGGAGTTGAAATCTAACACATATGCAAAAAATGCAGAAACAGTTGATTCGTGCACAGCAATCCTGATCCTGTTTTTATACTTTGTCCTCTTTTTTCTTCCTGTATAAAACTCGTGTCATAAATGACGACCATCCTCAATCCTCAATCACACACTGAAACTTTCTAAATCTATCACTCCCAGGTATGTAGATGCTGCTAGCGCACTGGAACAGGAAACAAAATGTGGGTTGCGCCGTTTTGAAGTGTGCGACAACGTTGATCTGGAGACCATTTTGATGGAGTATGAAAGCTACTACTACGTCAAGTTCCAAAAGTACCCCAAGATTACCCGGAAAGTTGTCGACACCAGTACGTTGCGTTGCTCAGAAAGAACTTTTTGTGTTTTAAATGTTGTCGCTGCCACTAATACTTAATGCCTCTTCCCTCCCAACCTCCACTTGCAAAGGAACCCTGTTTAAAAGTGAGAATGGTTTGCCACTGAATTTCATACTTCTTGAATATTGGCCTCGCTACATGGTGGAGCAGGAACGTATATCGGTGTGGCTCATTTTATTTATTTATTTATTTGATTTTTAACCCAACTTTATCACTCAAAAGCGGTGAATGTACATACTCCTTCCTCCTCCTTTTTTTGCCACCACAACAACCCTGTGAGGTAGGTTGGACTGAGAGAGAGTGACTGTCCCAAAGTTACCCAGCAGGCTTTCATTCCCAATATCATACTAGAACTCAGAAGCTCCTGGTGATCAGCCCAAAGTCATCCAGCCGGCTTTCATGCCTAAGGCAGGACTAGAACTCCCAAGCTCTTGGTGATTGATCCAAAGTCACCCAGCTGGTTTTCATGCCTAAGGCAGGGCTAGAACTCTCAGTCTTCTGGTGATTAGCCCAAAGTCAACCAGCCAGTTTGCATGCCACATGAAAGACTAGAATCGTGGCATCAAGATTTTCAAGGGACCTTGAAGATCATCTAATCAAATAATTTCCCATTATAAAATGTAGGGACTTCAACTTCCAGGATCCTTAGCAATGGCTGTGTTGGCTATGGAATTCTGGGATTCGAAGTCCACACGTGCTAAATTTGGGAAACACTGACTTAATTGAACTCCTTTCCTAACAGCTCCCTTGCATTTGTGTTTGCTTTGGGCAAGATAACTGTGCAACAGGTTCTTTCCGGATTTTTACTGCATACAGTCCAAGTTCCTTGGAATATTCATCTAGAATAAATGTTGGCCTTTCTCCTTCTAAATTCCTGTAGGTATGGTGCAGCAGTGGGCATTGAATTCAATAAGCCAGAACACCCCCTCTCTCTGACTCATACACACACACACACACACACATACACACACACACAGCAAACCGGAGCTTAACACAAACTTGAGAACTTCTTTGCTTCTGTTCAGAGTAATGTTTTCCTTTTTTAACTGCTGTCTTTCTTCTCTTCCACAGTAGACAATAAATCAAGAAGTGGAGGGAAAGCAAAAAGGTAAGAGAAATGCAGCTACTGGATGGCATTGGGCACTAATTCTTTAGTAGCCACTTTTATTGATTCATTTAATTTTTCCCCCATTTCTGAAATGCAAATGGTGTTGCATTCAACATGTTACGTCTTGTAGATGGAGGGATGGGTGAGTGGGTAGGTAGGTGGATAGATGGATAGATGATAGATGGATGGATGGATGGATGGATGGATGGATGGATGGATAGATAGATGATAGATAGATACTTTATTTTTATTTATTATTTATTTTCATCAAGCATGTATTATATAACAGATATAAGTATAAACATGATTATGAATACATGAAATGAATAGGAATAAAAGGGAACATTAGGACAGGGATGGTAGGCACATTGGTGCGCTTATGCACGCCCCTTACAGACCTCTTAGGAATGGGGTGAGGTCCACAGTAGACATTCTAAAGTTAAGGTTATGAAGGTTTGGGGAAGAAACCACAGAGTCAGGTAGAGCATTCCAGGCGTTGACCACTCTGTTGCTGAAGTCGTATTTTCTGCAATTGAGTTTGGAGCGGTTTACCTTGAGTTTGTATCTATTGTGTGCTTGTGTATTGTTGTGGTTGAAGCTAAAGTAGTCATTGAAAGATAGGACATTGTAGCAGATAATTTTATGTACCACGCTTAGGTCAGACTGAAGGCTGTGTGCTTCTAAGTTGTTTAAGCCCAAAATTTCAAGCCTGGTGGCATAAGGGATTCAGTTGCGAGCAGACGAGTGGAGGACTCTTCTCGTGAAATACCATATTTTTCAGAGTATAAGACGCACCTTTTTTCCTCAGAAAAGAGGCTGAAAATCGGGGTGCATCTTATACACCGAATACAGCATTTTTTGCCTCCCAAAGCCCTGCCCCCTTCACCAAAATGGCTTTGCGTCCCCTTATGGAGACTTTCAGAGAGCTCTTGGGGGCTGGGGAGGGCAGAAATGAGCAAACAATGGGCTGTTTTTTGCCCCCCCAGCCCCCAGAAGCACTCTAAGCCTCCATAAGACTATACATACATTTCTTTGACAAAAAACAGGTTCGTTTTCACGAACAGGGCGTTTTTTGCTCATTCCCCCCCCCAAGGAACACTCTGCAAGCCCACCCCCCAAGGCTATTCATGCCTTTTATTTGAAAATAAACGGGCCCGTTTTTTGCAGAGTGCAAAAACTTTTTTTTTTCCTTTTGGAAATCTCTTTAACTGATTGATGGGAATTACATTGATCAAGTGCTGTGCCAGCAGAAACACCTAACTATCTACTGTATTTCTCTCTCTCTCTCTCTCTTTCTCTCTCTCTATCCCTTGACCTACCTACCTATCTACACACTCTGTCTCTCTCTCCCTACCTATCTACTTTATTTCTCTATCTCTATTTCTCTCTCTCTCCCTCTACCTACTTTCTCTCTCTCTCTCTCTCTCTCTCCCTACCTATCTACTGTATTTCTCTCTCTCTCTTTCTATTTCTCTCTCTCTCCCTTTCCCTACCAACCTACCTACTTTCTCTCTCTCTCCCTACCTATCTACTGTATTTCTACCTCTTTCTATTTCTCTCTCTTTATCCCTCTACCTACCTACCTATCTACCTACTCTCTCTCTCTCTATTTCTCTCTCTCTCTCTCTCTATATATATATATCCCTTTACCTACCTACCTACCTACCTACTTTTTTTTAAATTTGCCTCTTCAAAACCTTGGTGCATCTTATACTCCGGTGTGTCTTATACTCTGAAAAATACGGTATCTCTGGACTTGCTCAATTGTATTAATGTTCGCTAGCGATAGATAGATAGATGATAGATAGATAGATAGATAGATAGATAGATAGATAGATAGATAGATATAGCTAGATAATAGATAAATAGTAGATACTGTAGATAGATAGAGTAGAGTAGAGTAGAGTAGACTAGACTAGAGTAGAGTAAAGACAGACAGACAGACAGACAGACAGATATGATGGATGATGGATGAATAGATAGAAGTAGGGGCGGCTGCAGAGTGTCCCAAAAATCAGGATAGCAACTGTAGCTGAATGATCAAAGCCTCACCTACTGATCATGTGGCCAAAGCCACCATCTTGAGTTTTTTCGCACATACGCAGTGTTACGAACACCTCTGGGGTTGAGAATAATACAGAACTGCAGTAGAAGAAAATGAAAGTAATGGACGAAAGAAAATTCAGATGCTCTCTGTTGATATGTTGTCTTAATATTGGGGAAGCAGCACAAAACAGAATTATAAAACATACAGGCTTTAAAACTGAGTAAAACTGCACCAGCAACTAAAAGGTTATGGGTAAATAGAAAATGCTCTAACTGACACACAAGATGGAAGGATCTGGCAAAGTCTTTGCCAAAAGGAAGTTCCTGTTTTTTTACCTTTCCATGCCAGTCTGTCACCCTGAGTGTCTCAGCAGAGCATAAACCATCTTGAGTGTAGAGCAGGGGTGTCAAACTTGATTTCACTGAGGGCTGAATCAGGGTTGTGTTTGATCTCATAGGGCAGGGGGTGGGTGGGCGTGGGTGTGGCTAGGGTGGGTAGCCGTGGTGGGCGTTTGACAAACATTTATTACTTATTCTTCATACTCCACTAAACTTTTTATTTCTTAATTTATACCCCATTGTTTAATAGTAAATTGCTTTTCCAGGTAGAAAATGCTACTGTATTTTTATTATTCAACTAATACTAAAAATACAATAGCTTAAATAGTATGATAATATAAGATCTAACAGCAGAGGTAAATTTCCAGGATAGTAAATAGAAATGGCAGATTGTTGATTGCAGATTAAATGGACCTACAGTATGTAAAATCTGGCATTAAACTGTAGTATTTACATAGGATGCTGCTTGTTTTCTATCCAGATCAGACACTTGCATCAGGCCACATCCCATATTTTTCAGAGTATAAGACGCACCGGAGTTTAAGAAGTACCAAGATTTTGAAGAGGCAAATTTTTTAAAAAAGTTTTTGCACTCTGCAGACCTCCCAAAAATGACCTAGTTTTTTTGCGAAAACGGGCCTGTTTTTTGTCAAAAAAGGGGCATGCATAGGAGGCTTGTAGAGTGCTCCTGGGGGCTGGGGGGGGTGGAAACGAGCAAAAAATGGCCCGTTTTTCACTCATTTTTGCCCTCCCCACCCTCTAGGAGCACTCTGGAAGCCTCCTAAAGGCTATGCATGGCCATTTTTGCAAAGGGGGCAGGGTTTCGGGAGGCCAAAAATGCTGTATTCAGTGTATAAGACGCACCCAGATTTTCACCCTCTTTTTTGAGGGAAAAAGGTGCGTCTTATACGCCCAAAAATACGGTAATTGTAATCCAGTCCAATCCAGTACTCCTGCAGCACTCTGCCGGCCGAAAATGGGCCGGCCAAGGCACTGTGGGCTAGGCCTTTGATATTTCCAGGCCGTTCCCACGGGCCAGATTTAAGCACCCCATGGGCTGGATGTGGGCCACGGGCCTTGAGGTTGACACCCCTGGTGTAGAGCATAGTAGATCTTAAGGCTTGGAAGAAGACCCTTTTCAAAGGTAACCTGGTTCAAAACCATTAAGAGCCACTTCGTTAAAAGAAACGTTTCAAGTGAGCTTTAGGAATGATCTGTATCATATCTGTATCATAAAGTATGGCGGTCGCCTCTTGAGCTCCGGGAGACGCTACAGAGCTCCAACGGTGCAATGGGTGCTGTTTCCGGCCCTCGTTCCATCGGAGGGCCGAGAGTCGGACTCATAGACCACCCAGGCTGGTTTTGGACGTATTTTGGTCCGCCAGGGTGGTCGCGGTGATCGAGGGGAGGTCACAGAAGATCGACGTAAGGCAGGAAGAGGCTGGGGAGTGCGAGCAGGAGAGGAATGGCGGCGGCGCAACAGCGTTCAGCGTTTGGCGTGCGCGCCGGCAGAGGAGACAAGTGGAGCGACAGAGTGGCCGGTAGAGAGGCGAGGCAGCCGATTAGGAAAGGCTGAAAGAAGACCTGCTCGTAAAATGCCTCTGCCAAGGGCCTTGCCGAGGCTTTTCGCTGAGGCTTCTCATCATCCTCTGGCGGCTCCCGGTGACTCCTGGAGGCCGGCGCTGTTGGGAAGACGCCGGAAGACCAACGCCTGAAGACATAGGAACACTGGGTGAGCACTGGGTGAGAGCCTGGACTACTGGACCCTTCAGGTGGGAGCCAGGACAGAGTGGGAGAGGATGGTGGTTATGGTGGTTGGGGGGGCCTGGATCATCTGAGGCCTCTGGAAGATCTGGCCTAGGGCCATGGACTGGGCCTATGACCATGGAGAGGCTGAAGGCTGCCTGGGAGTATGGTTATCTGGAGCCAAGACTGCCCCCCCCACCCACCAAGGACCCTGAATCTCTGTTCCTGAGCTTATCCCCACCTAGGACCACCTAAGTCCATGGAGGGTTATCACCAACTTTACAGCTGGGGCTATCACCCATTTTTCTACCATTTTTACCATCATCGCCACATCCGTCTAATCTTATCATCTGGACATCTGCTCCCCCCCCACTCTTTACTGAAGAATTATCCAGGACAATGCCTCTTACCCCCCGCATTGACATTGACTTATGGGACTAATGCCTTCTACCTCCCCCCCATACTGACTTAATTTTAAAATCTACAGCACCTTAACCCCTACTGGAATTTTGTTGATAATAACTTATTCGAGGTTAGACTTGCTCCGCCTGCGGGAGGCCCCTCTCTCGCAGGTTTGGCCCTTGGATCTTTCAAGGGCCCGCCTCGAGGACGGGTTTGTGGACCCCGAGAGGTGCAGGAATCGGAAGCTAAGGGGATTTTTAGTAAAATGTTTTTTATCTTTTTTAGGGGGTTCCAGGGTGGGGGGGAGGGCTAATCAGACCGGGAGGAGAGCCAGCGCCGGACAGACAGGTGAGTCCAGGAAGGACGGGGATGCGGTGGAGGGGGGGGAAATAAAGGTCACTCGAGCAGAGGGTTGTCCTATTACAACGGTCGTGGGGAGGAGGGGATGCGAGGACAGGATAAGATCCCAAGGTCGGTTGGGAGACCGTGGCTGCTGGTTACGCCTGGTCGCTTGTACCAACCCCTGCAGTCTAGGTGGACAGGTGCTACAGAGCCAGGGCCTGTGGCTGATGCTTTGCAACGCAAGGTCTGTTACCAACAAGGCCCCCCTCATTAATGAGTTGATCTCAGAGGGGGAGCTAGACCTTGCAGGGATAACGGAGACCTGGTTGGGCCACGAGGGTGGTTTACCCCTCGTGGAAATGTGCCCACCAGGTTTCCGGGCATTCCATCAGCCCCGGGCCCTGGGTAAGGGTGGTGGGGTGGCGGTGGTTATGCGGGAATGTTTAGAGCCGAGGGAGTTCACTGTCCCTCAGATACCCGGGTGTGAGTCCCTCGGTGTGAACTGGGGCCCAGGGAGGCAGTGGGGCTTGCTGATTGTATACTTGGCTCCTCGCTATGCATCAGCAGCCCTGCCCGAGCTCCTCGAGCTAATCTCAGCGACGGCAGTTGAGACTCCCAGACTTTTGGTCATGGGGGACTTCAACTTGCCGTCAATGGGAGCGGCTTCCGAGGTGGCTTGGGAGTTCATGGCTTCCATGACGGCCATGGACCTGACCCAATTAGTGCAGGGCCCCACTCACGAAGGGGGCCACACACTGGACCTCATTTTTGTATCTGAACAGTGGACGAGTGATCTGGGAATAGGGGACTTAGTCATCACGCCCCTGTCATGGTCAGACCACTCATCCCTCCGGCTGGACTTCCCTGGCGCTATCCCCCACCGCGAGGAGGCGGAACCAGACTCTACAAGCTGGTACCGCCCCAGGCACCTGATGGAATCGGATAGATTCCAGACGGAGCTTGGGCCAATACCTGTAGCCTTGTCCCGCTCCCGCTCCGAGGACCTAGTGACTGCCTGGAATAGGGCGACGACTGGGGCCTTGGACCGGGTTGCGCCTTTGCGACCTCTCCTGCGGCATCGACCCACCCGGGCTCCTTGGTTTACTGAGGAGCTAAGGGTGATGAAGCGCCACAGGAGACGTCTAGAGAGCAGGTGGAGGTCCTCACGCTCCGAATCTGACCGAACACAGGTAAGAGCCTATTTGCGGACTTACCTTGTGGCAATAAGAGCGGCCAAGCGTAGACATTGTGCTGCCCTTATTGCGTCCGCGGATAACCGCCCTGCTGCCCTGTTTCGGGTGACCCGCTCCCTTTTATCGCAGGGGACGCGGGAGACACCCTTACAGGGAAGAGCAGAGGAGTTTGGGGAATATCTTCAGGACAAAATCGATCAGATCCGGAGCGGATGGACCTCCGTCAGTGGACCAGACGAGCCGTCAACAGCAAGTCTTGAGAGACCATTCTGGGAGGAGTTTGAATCTGTTGCCCCCGAGGATTTGGACAGGTTGCGTGGACGGCTGCGACCCACCACATGTTCAATGGACCCGTGCCCCTCCTGGCTGGTACTGGCAGCCTGGGAGGTGACACGAGGCTGGCTTCTGGGCCTGGTGAACGCCTCATTGGGTGAGGGTTACTTACCAACCGCCTTGAAAGAGGCGGTGGTGAGACCCTTGCTCAAGAGACCTTCGCTCGACCCAATGGAGCTAGCTAATTACCGTCCAGTCTCCAACCTCCCCTTCTTGGCGAAGGTTGTTGAGAATGTGGTGGCGCAGCAGTTTCCACGACACCTGGACGAATCCGACTATCTAGACCCACGCCAGTCCGGCTTCCGACCCGGGCACAGCACTGAGACAGCCTTGGTCGCGTTGGTTGATGATCTCTGGAGGGCCAGAGATAGGGGTTGTTCCTCTATCCTGGTCCTATTAGACCTCTCGGCGGCTTTTGATACCATCGACCATGGTATCCTATTGCGCCGGTTGGAGGGGATGGGAGTCGGAGGCACCGTTTTGCGGTGGTTCGGCTCCTACCTCTCCGACCGGAAGCAATGTGTGTTGACAGGGGGGCAGAGGTCGTCCCTGAGGCCACTCACTTGTGGGGTGCCGCAGGGGTCGGTCCTCTCGCCTCTCCTGTTCAACGCATATGTGAAGCCACTGGGTGAGATCATCCGTGGCTTTGGGGTTGAGTACCACCTGTACGCTGATGACACTCAGCTGTACATTTCAACCTCAAACCACCCCAACGAGGCTGTCGAAGTGATGTCCCGGTGTTTGGAAGCCGTCGGGGTCTGGATGGGGGACAACAGACTCAAACTCAACCCCTCCAAGACCGAGTGGCTGTGGGTACTGGCACCTCGGTTCAGCCAGCTGACACCATCGCTGGCCATAGGGGGTGAACAACTGTCCCCTGTGGAGCGGGCGCGCAATTTGGGCGTCCTCCTTGATGCCTGGCTGTCAATGGAGGACCATGTGGCAGCCGTGGCAAGGGGGGCGTTCCACCAGGTTCGCCTGGTGCGCCAATTGCGCCCCCTACTGGACCGGAGTGCCCTGCGCACGGTCACTCATGCGCTGGTGACGTCTCGCCTGGACTACTGCAATGCCCTCTACATGGGGCTTCCCTTGGGACGCATCCAGAGACTGCAGCTAGTTCAGAATGCAGCCGCGCGGGTTATCATGGGGAGTACACGTTACTCCCACGTAACACCGCTCCTGCGCGAGCTGCACTGGCTACCTGTGGCCTTTCGGGTGCGTTTCAAGGTATTGATTACCATCTTTAAAGCGCTCCATGGCATAGGACCTAGTTATCTGCAGGATCGCATCCTACCACACACGTCCCTGCGACCTATCCGCTCACACAGGGAGGGACTCCTCCTGGTGCCGTCCGCTAGGCAGTGTCAGCGGGCGACACCTAGGAGTAGGTCCTTCTCTGTGATGGGCCCAACCCTCTGGAATGACCTCCCCCCCGACATTCGAACCACCACCGACCTCCGTTCCTTCCGTCAAAAGTTAAAGACTCACCTATTTCAATCAGCTGGCCTGGCACTCTCTTAGTTTTACCTCCCGGGGATTTATTTTAATTGGGTTTGGGTTTTTAATTGGGGATGTTTTTTAGGATTTTAGAATATATTTATTTCTTGTACAGCCTATCTCCTCCATCCAAATGTATTTAATTGTTTTATGATTGTATTTTTATCTGCATTGACTGTACACCGCCCCGAGTCCCTTTTTGGGAGAGGGGGCGGTCTAGAAATCCAATAAATAAATAAATAAATAAATAAATAAATAAATAAATAAATAAATAAATAAATAAATAAATAAATAAATAAATAAATAAATAAATAAATAAATAAATAAATAAATAAATAAATAAATAAATAAATAAATAAATAAATAAATAAATAAATAAATAAATAATAAATAAATAATAAATAAATAAATAAATAAATAATAAATAAATGAAGTGGCTGAGCCAAGGTGAGACATTTTGAGGCAAGCTATCCAGTCTTACTCTGCATTATTTTGGGCAAAGTGATATCTCTGAATCTCTTAAAACCAGTCCTGCCTGCAGCACAGGGTTTCAATCTAAATAGGAGAGTGAGGTGCCTGGATCTGTGGAGCTTTTATTGGGAGCGTCTGCATGGAGGTAAAAAAAAAAAAAAGGTAAAATGGTGGCAGCTGTGCCCCACCCCTTTTATATGTGGCATATGTAAAGGGAGGGGAGTGGCGTGATGCCATAGAGGTGGAGCTCTTACCACACAAGTGAGGCTGTGAGTTTGATTGTAGGTAGCGGCAGATATTTCTGTCTCTAGGTGCAAAGAGAAAATATGTGCTGTGAGCTCCCTATAGGCGTCAGGAAGAGAATCCGGCCAGTAAATGCTCAAGCTCTGCTCAGTCTCCCCAATTCCACCCGATGAAAGGGATTACAGGGTTGTTGAAAGACAGAAAAATTGAAGGGAGGGGTCCCAAAGGTGCTTTTTTCAACAGGCAACTGGACCTAAACCTAAACTTTCTGCTTTTTTCCTTTGGAGACATTTTGCTTCTCATCCAAGAAGCTTCTTCAGCTCTGACTGGATGGTGGGGAACGGAAGGATTTATATTCCTTGCAGACAGCTGGTCATTTGCATCCTTTTAGAAAGTTGTTGAGCCCATTTGGAGGTTTGTGTCCACAGGGTTACTTTGAGTGGTGCAAATGGGTGTGGTGCCTTCTTGGAAGGACTCTGTTGTAGACTGGAGATAGATAATGTCGTATCCCTCCCACTCTGTTGAGAGAGGGCTGTTCAATTTGGACATAGATGGCCTCTTTGACTGCTCTTTCAAACCAGCGGTCCTCTCTGTCCAAAATGTGGATTTTGCCATCTTCAGAGAAGAGTGACCTTTGTCTTTTAAATGCAGATGGACGGCTGAATCTAGTCCTGATGGGTTTCTTCTCCTATGTTTTGCCATGCTTTTATGAAGTGGTTGTTTTGTTTCCCCAATCTACAGATCTGCACATGGCTCACTGCATTTTACTACCTGTACTGTATATCCTTTGGGACAAACATGACCTGGATGACTGAGAATCTCCATAGACCAGGGGTGTCAAACTCAAGGCCCAGGGCTGGATCCAGCCCACAATGTAGTCAGATCCGGCTCACGGGGCCATCCTGATAAATGTAAGGGGCTGGCCTGTGTTGTTTTGCCCGAGTCTATCCACATCGCTTGAGCCTAGTCTACCCAATGCGAAGAGGAAACATGCCAGCAGTTTGGGGAGTGGAGTCAGGCTGGCCACGCCCACCCAGTTGGCCACTTCCCTGCCCCATCCCCAAGGTCAACCACCGCCCTCAATGAAATTGAGTTTGACATCCCTGCCGCAGACATTTAAAGGGAGGGGATTTTATTGCCTTACTGTGGCAACCACTGGGACTTTAATTGACAGCATGCACACACACGCACACACACCATCCATGATCCAGGCCTTGAATCTTTTTCCTCTTTAAGAAACGTGCTCAACTACAATCTGGTTTTTCCCATCTAGGGCCCCCAGCGGCACATGCCGGACTCTTCCCAAGATTAGCCAACATCAGGGGAGACCCCAGTCCAAAGTGTCACCCAGAAGAGTAGCAGAGCTCAAAGAAAACTCGAAACAGGTAAAACTCCTTTTTTCTTTTCTCTGCTGCTTTCACTTGTCAGGAGCCAACTGGGAAAGTCACAAACCATAGTCATAAATACCAGGTGCCCGAATTTTGATCATGTGACTGTGGGGATGCCGTGACAGTCTTAAGTGCAAGAACTGGTTGTGAGTCACCTTTTTCAGGGCCTTTATAACTTTGAACGGTCACTGAGTGAATGGTTGCAAACAGAGGTGGGTTGCTGGAGGTTCGGCCCGGTTCGGGAGAACCGGTAGTGGCCCGGAGTAGCTGAGAGCAAACCGGTATGGTGGCTCTTTTGGCCCGCCTACACTCTTATACCTGTTTTTAGGGCAAAAGGCAAATTGCGCATGTGCACAGTATGCGCCATCTGCGCGAGTCCCGACAATCAGCTGGCTGTCGCAGGGGGGGTGGAGTGTGCATGCACGTGCAGCACAAGTCAGGCAGGCGAACGAACGGATCGCGCGCATGCGTGATCAACGAAACGGCAGTGACAATAAGTGCAACCCACCACTGGCTGCAAGTCAGGACTACCTATGAAGCGATATTTTGAAAATTATTTAGTATGTTATTTATTTCTATCCCACATTATTATTATTATTTATTCTATACTTTATTCATTAAACATGAAACTCAGCCAACTGAACATTCAAAATCTTTGGTGGGATTCACAGTTTTTGGGACTGGTTGGTAGCTCAACAGCTCAAGTCCTAACCAAGGACCTAGGAACTGTTAAGGTAACGTCAGTGGATATAAGCTGTTCCAAGCAGGGTATTATAACAACAACAACAACAACAACAACAACAACAACAATAATAATAATAATAATATACTTCATTAAACATGAAACTCGGCCAACTGAACATTCAAAAACGTATCACAAATACCAGTGACTGGTGCTAATGGTTGATACGGTTTGCTGCCAGCGTCCCAGGTATCAACCAAGGACCTTCTTAAAATATAAGATGCTCCAAGTAGCTCACTTTTTTGCAGTTCCACTGGTGTTATTACAGGAAGCTGCAATTTGTTGATGTATCTTTTAAAATTCTTGGACATGGTACAAAGTGCCCCGATGACAATGGGTATCACTGCTACATGCTTCATCCATAATCGGCTAGTTTCGATGACCAGGTTGCGATATTTCGTGATTTTTTTCCTAGTTCTTTTTCTTCGACTGGCATCTCCTGGTACAGCGATATCAATAAACTGTATGCTTCGGCCCTCTACAACCGTGATATCTGGCATGTTGTATTCCAAATGACTATCCATCATTATTATTATACTTTATTCATTAAACATGAAACTCAGTCAACTGAACATTCAAAAATGCATCACAAATACTATTGACTGGTGTTAATGGTTGATACGGGTTGCTGCCTGTATTATTATTATCATTGTTATTATTAATTAAATAACTCAAGGTGGTGAATGTTTCCAATACACCTTCTCCTACTTGTTTTCTCACAACAACAACCCTGTGAGGTGGAGTTGAGCTGGGAGAGATTGACTGGCCCAAAGTCTCCCAGCTGACTTTCATGACTAAGGCAGAACTAGAACTCGGAGCCTCCTGGTGATCGGCCCAAAGTCATCTGGCCAGCTTTCATGGCTAAGATGGGACTTGAACTCACGGTCCCCCACTTTGTAACCTGGTGCCTTAATCACTAGACCAAACTGTCCCTCACTAACTTCAGAATATATATATATTTTTCCCCTTACAGGAGAATGAAGGTCCTTTAAGTCGGGTCGCATCGGAATTTGGTTTAAATGTATCTGCAATCCATAAAGGAGATGGAGAAGGCCCTCATTCTAAAAGAGTTAGTCAAAATCCTACAAACATTAAAGGTCTTATGTAACATTAAGGAGTCCAAGGGGAAAGACTTGCAGATGTCTTGAGTGTTATTTAATATATAGATAGTCCTCGACTTACGGCCACAATTGAGCCCAAAATTTTATATTGCTAAGCAAGAAATTTGTTAAGTGAGTTTTGCTCCGTTTTACTATTTTTCTTGCTCGTTTATTAAGTGAATCACTGCAGTTGTTAAATTAGTAACACCGTTGTTAAGTGAATCTGGCTTTTCCATTGACTTTGCTGGTCAGAAGGTTGCAAAAGGGATCACATGACCCCAGGACTCTCAACCGTCATAGATGTGAATCGGTTGTCAAGCACCCAAATATAAATCACCTGATCAAGGGAATGCTGCAACATTCATAAGTGAGAAAAATGGTCATGTCGCTTTTTTCAGTGCTGTTGTAACTTCAAACGGTCACTAAATGAACTGTTGTAAGTCGAGGACTACTAGTATTCATAAACATACTTGAAGTTGCTATGGTTGAATAACTTTGGATGATCAACTCTGGCCTTTGGTATCAATAGTGGTTTCTTCTCTGGTTTAGCTTGATATATTTTGGTTCACTGCAGAGTAGAGTAGAGTAGAATAGAGTAGAAGAATAGAATAGAATAGAATAGAATAGAATAGAATAGAATAGAATAGAATAGAATAGAATAGAATTCTTTATTGGCCAAGTGTGACTGAACACACAAGGAATTTGTCTTTAGTGCATGAGCTCTCATTGTACATAAAAGCTATAAGGGATAAAACATGATCATAGTCATCATAAGAATACATTCTTCATAAATCATAAAATACAACACTTAGTGATAGTCATAGCATACTAATTAAGCAATGAACATAAATCATACTAGGAAACTAAATAAAACAATATAAATTGTAAAAATCCAAGCAACAAAGCTATAGCCATAAGTAGAAAAGGAGGTAGGTAATAGGAAAGATGAGAAGATTAATAGTAATGGTAATCAGTATTTAGTAATACAGTCTCACTAAATAGTTTGATAGTGTGGTGGGAATTAGTTGTTTAGCAGAGTGATGCCATGGGAGGGGGGGGGGAACTGTCCTTATGTCTGGTTGTTCTGATTGCAGCGCCCTATAGGGTCGTTTTGAGGGTAGAAGTTGAAACAATTTACGTCCAGGATGTGAGGGGACCTGCAGATATTTTCACAGCCCTCTTTTTGACTTGTGCAGTATGCCAACTCTGAAGCTGGCCTGATCAAGGCCATTTTGGAGACTTTAGTGCTGCCAAAATGGTGCTGAGGGGTAAGGAGGGGGAAAGTAGCCAAAACAAAATAGTTTCCCCCTTGAACCAAGGTCATTCCCACAGGTGGCTGAAGAGAGGAAGAGTGAAGTTCCCAAGCAACCAGACAGCACCTTGATTGACCCATGTGACTGATAGTTTGGGAAAGGGACAAACTTTCACTTTTAATTAGGTGAAAACCACGGGAACCTTTAGAGTCGGTTTTCACCCCTTTGTGCCAATACGATATATCCAATCAAAGTGTTATGTGAGGAATCTACCTGCCTTGGTGTTCTGTGTGCTATGGGTGTATTATTTGGACCACTGACACAGTATACAGGTCGAAGTCTGTATCTGTCTTGTTTGGTGTCTCAGGTATTGCAAGAGTCCAGGCTGAGCGAATGGTGTTTGCTTCTCCTGCAGGGCCAAATCATTGACTTCCGTGGGCTGATTCAGGATGCTATCAAAGGGGCGTCCAGTGAAATTTCCTTACACAGCTTTAACTGCAATCCAGATCCTTCGGTGAGTGTCGTTTTTCCCCTAACCAATAGCTGGCAAAAGTTATCACTGTATTTTTCAAAGTATAAGACGCTCTGGAGTATAAGACGTAGCTTAGTTTTTGGGGAGGAAAATAAGAAGAAAACAAATTCTGCCTCTGCCTACCAGCATCCATGGTATTCAGCTGACACACAGTAACAAGGTCAGCCAATGAATAGGCATAGCAACTAAGTCAGCCAATGTGGGCTATTTAGACTCTGAAATTTGCCGTGTGAGCAGCAAGGAGACAGGAAGGAGCCTGGCTTAGCCGAGAACTGAAAGTGAAACTGCTTGTGTTTTGCTTGTATTTACTGCTACCTTGGAAAACCTGCTTGTGGTAATGTATTGTATATTATTATTATTTTGAATCCTGCTGAATCAGTTACTGTGCTTTCTGAATGTGATTGCTGCTGCAAACTCTGACCAGCCAGGTCAGCTTCAGTACTTATTGCAGCCTGATTCAGCACAGCTGATTGGCAGGCAGATCGGACTGCCAGAATACCCTCAATCAGCTATTCCAGGCTGCAGGGATTGCCACAGACCATCCCTGCCTCCATGCTTCACGTTTTTGGCCTCTGGTGGAGGTGGGGGGTGGGGCTACATTTGGTGTATAAGCCGCACCAAATTTTCACCCTCTTTTGCGGGGGGGGGGGGGAAGGTGCGTCTTATACTCCGAAAAATACGGTAGTTCTTTGAAAACAATTATTTCAATTAGAAATAAAACTCCGATCAGAACTGTTGATGTGTGAGAATGTCTCCCAGCATATAAAACCAGAATACACTATTTTGTATCTTAGCAAAATGAGAATGCCGCGCTTACACTTAAATAATTTCCCCAAATTAATTAGAATGGCCAAATAATTTTTGCTTTGCAAATGAGAAAATACACTGTTTAGGAGAAAAGGGTCAGCCTTAACTGGATCCAGATGTTCCTCAAAATACTTGCATCTCCATTTCAATGGGTAGTCCTCGTCTTATAACCAAAACTGAGCCCAAAATTTATGTTGCTAAAGTGAGAAATTTGTTAAATGAGTTTTGCCCCCTTTTTTTTCACTTTTCTTGCCAGCGTTGTTAAGTGAATCGCTGCGGTTGCTAAATTAGTAACCCGGTTATTAAGTGAATCTGGTTTCCCCGTTGACTTTGCTTGTCAGAAGATCCCAAAAGAGGATCACGTGATCCGGGACACTGCGACCGTCATAAATAGGAGTCAGTTGCCAACCAGAAACAGATTCAATAGAAGAAAATCCGAAACTTTCACTTTAAAAAGTAAAATATTTTCACAAAACTTCCATTGATAGAAAAAATAAAATAAAAAAAAGAAAACACACTGTCCAATAATGCTTAATTCCGCCGCTTATTTCCTTTTCTTTGCCAATTTAATTTAACTTCAATCTTTTTGGGGCAGTCTTTTATAAAAATAAAATTTCCTCACTAGATGGACATACTTTCTCTTTCCGCTTTTCCTTCCGTTGCGGAGCTGTCCCGACTTCAGCAGCTTGAGGATGTACTGTATTTTTCGCCCTATAAGACGCTCCGGAATATAAGACGCACCCAATTTTAAAGGAGGAAAATCTAGAAAAAAAAGATTTTGGGGCTCAATTGCCACTCAATTTTGGGCTCAATTGTGGTCATAAGTTTTCTTTCTTTGTTTGTTTCTTTCATCTCTCTCTCCCGCTTTCTTTTTTTTTCTTTTCTTTTTTCATTCTTATGTGACCTGGGGTTTGGCAACTTCATCCTTGTACTAGTCGTGACTGTGTCAAGGGACTGAGTTGCTCTTCTTGTTCCGGTAGGCTGAGTGGGGGGAGACGCATAACGGTTCTGTATGGCTCCTCTCTGGCCCCGCCCGGCTCATGCCGGCCTTTCAGGGTTTGTTGGGGGGATGGCTGATGGATTTTGCTGTATATTATATTTTCACATTGCTTCTCTGCGTGTGCACTAACTCAACGGGCCTACCACTATCATCGACTCGAGCTGCTCGGCCTTGGGCCCGCTGTGCTGATGGGCGTAGCGTCGCGGTTTCGTCGGAGGGGGTGGGGGGTGGGGAGGGTCCCGGCTGGCCTTGTCTTTGAGAGGTAGAGGGGGCGTCCGGGGTGACAGATGGCGTCGAGCGGTGCGCATGAGAGCAAGTCCGAAACTGTTGGCATGCATGCAAAGTGAACCAGTTGTGCGTATGGGGGAGCGTTGCCACCAGCCCCGAGTGTCCTCGCTAGTTAGGGGGGCTGCATAGCGAGTGATGTACAACGGCCCTGTGGGTTAGGGGGACCACTGGGCTGGTATTCTGACGCCTAGCGAGAAGGCATAGAGTTCACGCGGCCTGCCAGTGTGTGCTGTTTTAATTAGGACTGTCCGCGAAGTGAAGGGAAGAGTAGAAATGGTGGTATGCATTGTTGCTCATTAAACCATCACCGAGTCCCTGCCGTGCTGGTTGCGTGACGGAATTGAGTGTGGGTCTGTGGATTATGGATAGGAGGACGATATATAGGTAGTCTGGTATCTGCTGGAGTAAGAGATAATAGGAGCGAAAGAAAAACAAACCACTTAGATGCAGTTGTTAGGTGGTGGATGGTGTGTGGGTTTGCTGAGTAGGGTAGGTGGGGGGTGTTGTGGTGCTAGGGGGTTGCCTGGGTTGTGAACTGTGGTGACGGTGAGGTATGCAGTATAAATTTAGGGGGTAGTGTATATGGAATTGTAGCAAATGAAGGGAGAGTTGGGTATTATCTGTATTTGGTTTGATATGTGCTTGTGGCCCCACTATTGTGCATGGTGCAGACGAATTGCTACTCAATCACTCTCTATCTCATGTGTTGGTTGTCCTTGATAACAGCTGCTGATGCTTTTCTCTTTCCTTTTTAAAATCATAATTAAGATATCATACTCCTGTTTGGAAGGTGGAAAACAAAGAACTTTTGGTCCTCAGGTCGTTGCATTTTAAATATTAATTCTCCTGCCGGATCTAATTATAAACAAATTGCCTGTTTCTCTGACAAGATGGACAGTGTGAGGCCCCTGTGCTGGCTTTTTTGGGGGGGGAGATGGGTGTGGTTCTTTAGAATATAGATGTTGTGATAATAGCCCACAATGGCAGTATTGGAAGCTTTAGAATTAAATTACAACAAGGTTAGGTGAGATCTTATGTGGATGTTCAACTTTTTTGTGATGTGTAATGCTTCACTTATGATTAACTGTCATACAGTAAGGTAGTCTTAAGGCTCTCTGGTAATAATATGTCTCCTTAGATGGGTTTTGTTTTCAAAAGTGCACCGGTCTTGGAATATGTGGGCATTTATCTTAAATTTCTCATGCTTAGATGTCATTATAGTGCCTCATGCCCGCGTTGCGTGAGGTTTGGGTGGGGGGAGCTGTGGTGCACAGAGGAACTTGATGGTGGCTCTGTCCTATCTAAACCTCTCTGCGTTAACCTTGGCCTCCAACCCGGCTCTGAACGAGCATGTGCGTTTGGAGGTAGATTGCTGTTGGTGTGTTCCGGGTGTTAGTGCGGTTAGGCTGGCTTTTGATCCTCCGGATAGCTGGATAAGATTGGTTACGTCGGACGGGCGGGGTGGATATTAGTGGGGTGTTTTGGTGGTTGACTATTTTGTTGGCGCATAGCAGGGGGAGCACATGGGGGGCGGGGTCAGACGGAGGTCCGGATGCCTATATGCTGGGGTGCCTGGAAATTATAGGTATTCTCTAGTTTCTGGTTACGATCCTGTTTCTTACATTTGTTAATCAAGTTCATAATTTTGTTTGTCAAGGTTTGTTGCTTTCTAGTGTGTTGATATACCTTAGTTCAAAATTGCTGGTCGTGTCGGACTTTGTTGTGCTCGTATGACGGGCTTTGAGGGACCC
>JAKRSK010010491.1:0-12937 GCA_029891615.1 Natrix natrix natrix
GGAATTTTTGAAGCCCACCAAAGATGGAGCAGGTCCACGCAGATGATGTCTCCGCAACATGACTGGAGGAGGAATTCTGGGAGTTGAAGTCCACAAGTCTTAAAGCTGTCAGGTTTGAAGACCCTTGGGGTTCTTTTCCCTAAAGGGTTAGGGGTGCAAGGATATAGACCAAATTTTTAATCAAGAACACCCCCCCCCAGGTCAATGGTGTCCCACTTTACCAATGTTAAAATCTGGTCACCTTAGAGTATATAAAATAGCTGAAAATTAAGAATGAATTGAGGCTGGCAACACTTAGTATGAACAGCAAAATATATTTTTTAAAGATGTTAAAAGTAAGAGTAAGGGAAGAAAAATTAATTAATTAATTACAATATCAATGGCTAGCAGGTAATAAAGGAATACAGAGGTACTCAACTCCTACTTGCTTCATTCTCTAGCAAGAGATATGTATTCCACCAGGCAATTATGATACATCAGCAGAACTGAAACTTGATATCCATTGGGAATATCTATCTATTTGCCTTACATTAATTTTAATCACCAGGGCTAAATGAATTGAATTCAATGATACTGAAGGAAGTAAAAAATGATCTAACCAAACTTTATATATGAAATTTGTGGAAATATGGCAAACTGGTGATAGGCCAGGTGACTGGAGGAACACAAATATTTTGCCTATTTTCCAAAATGGGTAAAAGTAGAAAAAACAAAAGTCCACAATATCTTGATATCTATGTTATTTGCTGTAAGATTCTAGAAAAGATAATAGAAGCGTCAGCCTGCAGCCATGTTCCTTCCCTGGCCTGCCACACTTCTATTCCACTATGCTGTTTCTATAGTGGGGAATTGGGAGGAAGGATAGTACGGAGTAGAATTTTAGGGTTCATGGCTCTCTTAATAAATTGGAATTTTGAGCAGTACTTTGCCTTGGACTCTGATTTAATTTTGGATGCTATTTGGAACGCTGACATTAACTCAAATCTCTATTAAAATACTTCACCAGCTACCCCGGCATTGGGGCGTTGTGCAGGGCTCTGAGTCCCAGTACTGACCCGACCCTGGGCACTGCAAAATCTCAGTGAAGATGGAGGAGGTACGAGAAGTCCTGAAAAAACTTCTAGCCACCAAGCTATACGCAAAGTTGTCGAAGTGTGAATTCCGCAAAACCTCACTAGATTACCTCACATCTCCAGCGAGAGGGTAGAGATGGATCCAGGAAAAATGAAAGCTGTGTTAGACTAAAAACCTCCAAGTACTCGCAAACAGCTACAAAGCTTTCTTGCATTTGCCAATTTCTACAGGCAATTCATTCCAGCTTTTGCAGAGATTCCCCTCCCATTAACTGAACTGTTAAAAACTGGGCCTTCCCCAACAAAGCCAAAAGCAAAGCAAACTGTTAGGTGGTGTTCTGTCCCCCAAGCCTCCAAATTATACTGATGCCGGCTTGGCCATCTGCCACGACTAATGAAGTAGGTAAGCCACCCCTTGGCTAGGAGCTCAGAAACTTATCTCTATGAAAAACCAGACTCATGGAATTCACGGTCTTCTTCAAATTTAAACTGATGTTTCCTGCAAAATTCCCCACCCGTCACTCCACCTATAAGCTCTCTGGGAGGGGCCAATCAGTAACCACCTGTGTCCTATTTCCTTCTGCGAGCCTGTTTCCACAGCTGCTGCCTTCTCCTATCAGCCCTCTGCATCTGTATGTCAGAGACACCCCCCCTGTTCTTCCTCACTGCTCCCTGGCTCAGATGCCATCTGGTGGCCAACAGGACTCTCTAGTCCCTGCTCTGACTCCGAACACACCCAGAGTCTTCCTCAGCCTACAGGGCAATCCCATAATGTTCATCGCTGTCAGATTCCACCAACAGCTCAGCCAGCCGCTGCTGGGCCACAACAGGTGGACAATGGACTGTCAGAAAGCATTTGAGAAATTAAATTGGCTCTTTGTTCAAGAGCTCAAATTGCAACACCCCAACCCAAAATAGCAATTCATAATACTTCCAAAGGTTCAAATTTGAACTGAAACACATCCCTGCAAGGAAGAACTTGCTGGCAGATGCCTTAACAAGAAAACCGCAGAACAACAGTAAGAAGGAAGAAGTGGTTCACCCCATCCTTTCTTCTTCCCACCAAAAGGCAGCCCAAGTCACCACTAGAAGCCAGGACAAACTGACCGCAGCAATGAAATTGGCACTGCCAGCAGACCCATGGCTCAACAACAATAAGGACATTCTGACAATGAAAGATGGCTTAGCCTGGAAAGGATCCAAACTGTACATTCCCGTGAGCTTGAGGCTGGAAGTTCTACAGCGAAGCCATAATGTGAAACTAGGAGGCCACTTTGGATTTCTAAAAATGCTCCACCTCGCCAGGCATCAATTTTGGTGGCAAAAATCAAAGCAGAAGTGGAGTATTACATAAAAAGCTGTGCCATTTGCGCGACCATGAAAATACAGCCAGGAAAGCCCTCTGGACTACTACAATGGGTAGCCAACCCTAGCCAATCATGGGAAGAGATCGCTTGTTGAGCTCCCAGACAGCTATGGTAATAGAGTAATTTGGACAGTTATTGATCTATTTCCAAGCAGACCCATTTCATTGCTTGCTCAGGATCACCGTCCGCAAAGAAGTTAGCAAAAATGTTTGTTAAGCACATTTACCGCCTACACAGAGTGCCTAGGAGGATCATTTCAGACCGCGGAGTTTAGTTCACCGCCAAGTTCTGGGGAGAGTTCCTAAGGTCCATTGGATCCACACAAGGACTGAACTCAGTGTTTCATTTGAGCACAAACGGAGCAGCGGAAAGGGCCAATGCAATGGTGGAACAATACATCCGTTGTTATGTAGACTACCAACAAGACAACTGGTCGGATTTGCTGCCGTTTGCCAAAGTCGCGTACAATAACCCGGTCCACAGTAGCACTGGATTAACTCCTTTTCAAATTACCAGGAGCATGGAATTTGTTCCTATGCCTGAACAGCCTAGGGAACCTCCCTCTTCCATGTCTCTGACTGAATAGATGAACACTTGAAAGAAAGGGTGGGAAAATATGAAAAAAAAAACTCTAGCAGAAGCGGCAGAAGAGTACAAGAAGCAAGCTGATAAACACTGCTCGCTCCAACCCCCCTTCTATGTGGGGGACAAAGTTTTCTTATCTACCAAATACATAAGATTAAGAATGCCTAGCAAGAAATTTGGCCCAAAATTTCTAGGTCCATTCCCAATAGTGAAGATAATTAACCCAGTTACAATTCAACTCAGTCCACCCAGAATTCTAAGGAAAATTTACCCAGTATTTCATTGTAGCTTATTGAAGCCAGTTGTCAGGCCTGCAGCTGGTTTCTTTTCTAGAAGCCAAGGTCATCTTTTGTTCTTTAAATCTCTGCACCTGACCAGAACTGGGTGGGTGGAACTGCCAGCGTGGCAGTGGAAGATTGGACCATGTGATGGACTTGTGGGTGTGGGGGCAAGATGATGAACTTTCAACTGGGTGGGAAAACCCGGGAAGCTTTCAGATTCGGGTTTTCACAGATGTGCCAACATGTCTCTCAATAAATTGGAACATTGAGGAATATTTTGCCTTGGACCCTGATTTAAGTTTGGATGATATTTGGAACGCTGACACCAGTAATTGGGTCTAGCATAAGACCTTCCACCCAGCCACCCCCTCCTCCTGTAGTGATAGAAGGGGAAAGACACTATGAGGTGAAAAAATTCTTAGACTCCAGGCTGTATAGGGGTCACTTACAATATTTAGTGCATTGGAAGGGGTGCCCTTTGTCCAAAGCTACTTGGGTGAAAAGTTGGAACCCAAAGGCTGATAAATTAGTAAAACAATTCCATGATAAGTTTCCCAATAAGCCAAAGGGTCCCCCTGGGGGGGGAGAGGTGGTTAGTTCTGTTGTGTTAACCCCTGCATTATTCTCTTTTCAGGAAACATTTCTCTTCCAAGGAGAGGCTGAGTGTCAGGCCTGCAGCCATGTTCCTTTTGGATCTTTGGCCTGCCACACTTCTATTCCACTATGCTGTTTCTATAGTGGGGAAATGGGAGGGGCGATAGTACGGAATAGAATGTTATGTAGCCAAAATAAAATTCCTTTCTAGATTGCCAAGGTCATCCTTTGTCTTGGCACCTCTGCACCTGACCGGAAGTGGATGGGTGGACCTGCCAGCATGGCAGTGGAAGATTGGACCGTGTGATGGATTTGTGGGTTTGTGGGCAAGATCATGAACTTTAACTTGGGTGGGGAAAACTGAGAAGCTTCAGATTTGGGTTTTCCCAGGTTTGCCAACATGGCTGTCTTAATAAATTGGAACTTTGAGCAGTACTTTGCCTTGGACCCTGATTTCATTTTGGATGCTATCTGGAACACTGACAAGAAGAATCATCTATGTGAACTTTGAAGACAGTGCAATAAATCTAAGAAACCAGCATGGATTTGTCAACAATACGTTTTGCTTGACTAATTATTTTTGTTCAAGTACTTCCTCAGAAGACTTATTGTATCTTGATTGAAATACAATATTTCATCCAGTAATATTACTTGAGTGAAACTGGATGGCATAGCAAGGCTAAAACATTGTATACAAAGTGTGCTCATCACAAAATGCTGGCATTCCCTCATCATAGAGGGCCATTGACTGTTCCAACTCCCTCTTTTCACATCATTGAACCTTGGAAAATAATGCATATGGGAAAGCAACATCAACTTTTCTATGTAGAATCAGTGGTGTTGTAGAAATAAACATTCTGATTCCTCCATTGTAGCAGAACAGCAGTTGAAATACACTTGACTTTTTCCTTTTTCTGATCTATCCCTAGAATCATTCACTTGCACTTCAGTTGATGTTCAATCCACTTTGCCGTTCTCAGTTCCCACTTAAACAAAGCCTTGGCAAATCAGAAGAACAAGCTGAGGAACAACAGCTTCAATAATCCAGGCAGAGACTATATTCCACAGTATACCAAGGAATACATTTAAGGAAACCAGATCCATTAGGCATTTAGGTCAGGCCATTCTAAGCACTCCTCCACTTTTGTAGGGTTTATCCCTGCTATCACTCTAATCTTCACTAGAGAATGATTGGTTTATGATGATATTTCTAAATATGGGTTTCTCGGCCTTTATATCACCAACTACAACAAAAAACAAAATTTAATGTGTGATCTGTTGCATTCATAGACAGATTAATTGGATCAGGTCCATGTTCATCATGGAAGAAGTGAATTCCTAAGTGGAATGGCCAGCAGGTGGGTCCAAACTCTGCGTTTTAAGTTTTACTGTGCCACAGGAACCCTTGTTTCCTGCCGTTTGCTGAGGCGTTTGCTATTTGAAGCCTCCCTTGTGTGTGCAGAAACATATTTATATCAATCTATGCCCCTTGCGAGCGTAAGGCTTGCCGTTGGTTGCTTTCCTGCATACGTTATAGGCTTAATCAATGCTCTTGCTAGATCTTATATTTGAGGCTGATTTTAACAGTGTTATTGTAATATAGGTACTGATTAGTCAATATGAAATGCTTGCATCTACATTGGTTTGTCTTTTGGCTGTATTGTTTAAATTATTAAAAGGGACTAATTGTTTTGAATCCTAAGTAGCTGTCTGGACAACTCCAGCATGGACTTGAAAAGTTCCATGACAAAAAGCGAAAGGGTAATTCAGCACATTATCCAAGATCATCCTAGCTAGTCCAGGGTGTAATCCTGTCTGGCTATTCTGAGTAAAAAGTTCACAGTTGAGGACAGCATACTGCAGGAATCCTGCTTCCACACCTAGCAAGTAGGAAAGAAGATAGGCAGCTGTTAAGCACACTTTCCTTTGTAGGAAGTTAGCACCCAGGCCTCTCCTAGAAAAATGAAATATCCTAAGAAATATTGAAAAGGCAGGATATTACATTTCCCTGGATCAGAAATGGATACACATGTTTTTAGGCAGGAAACAGACTCACTCTTAACAGCCCCCACTTTTCTTAATGGCCCATTAAGATGTGCAAGCCAATCTATTCTACATAATAAAGAGTTCTCCCCTTCAGCTCCAGAGAGATGGGATTAAGGCATGATAGTGCCCCTCTCACCACATGGCAGCTGGAAACTCAAACTTGAACTCAAGACAAAATCTAGAGTTGCACCTCCATGGCCCCATGGGAGTCTGACAACCAATTAGAATAAATTTGTTACACAGGAATAGGAAACAGAGAAGTGGGGCCGAACAGAGAGTAAAAAGCCAGGAACTTCCAGCCCTTCTCTCTCTTCTCTTCGTCTTAACCTAACATTGAAGCATGTAATCACCTTTTCTGTTCAGGAGGGCTCAAGCCATGTAGCCCTGTCCACCATTAAACCATCTTTCCAAGCAGCCTCCATGTCTCCAGTGTCTTTTTCCCATCACTCTGGAGCTGAAGGGGAGAACTCTTTATTATGTAAAGGGACTGGCCTGGCCTTCTTAATGGCCCATTGACAAAGTGGATGGGGCAGGAAGCTACAAGGAGCTATTCTCTCTTTAAACATGTTTCTTCCTTTTGACATCCAGGGAAATGTAATATTCTGCCTTTTCAATATTTCCTAGGATATTTCATTTTTCTGGGAGGGGGCTGGGTGATAACTTTCCATAATCCCTCCTTCTTTTTTTTCAAAACATGTGAGTGGAACGCACATGTTCTTGACAAAATATTAACATTGGTCAGATGAGTGAGATTTAATTTTTCTGATGGAAAGGCATTGAGAGAGACAGCAGAAGGATCCCTTCAGTGGCTCCCAGAGAGCTTTCAACCATGAAGGTCTAACAGCCAGGGCACAATTTCTGGAAATAAATTTACAGTATCCAAATTTCCATGCCAATTAATATCAGATATCACTTTCTGTGAGTTTCCAGACAGGTTTCAAGCAAGCAGAAATCCCAAAATCCTTCACAGCCATGGTTCTGCATTTTAAAGAACTACAGGCTGCCCATTTCCAAGGGATGGTTCTTGAAACTGCCCTAGCTCTTATTTTAGTGAGGCCAAATTGAGTTTAGCTACTGTGCAATCCAGACTATTTAGTATTTTTTTTAAAATACACACAATGAGCCCGGGGACTCCTACTCATGAGACCACCAGTGCAACATATCCTGCTTTACTGGGCAACTGGGCAGCACCTTTTTTTTTTTGAGTCACAGTCAGGGTTTGAGTTTTGAGGATCCTTTCTGCTACTCTTCAAGTGGGGGAATTGCCTGACAGGAATTAACCCTCCCCCATGGGATTAAAAGGAAGATATCACTCCTTAGACTTTTGTGCCGGGGCAAAAATCAATCTAGGAAAAGCTTTGAGTGGAGTTAAGTCAAGGAGATAGTTTCAATCTAATTCTGAATGGGGACTCTCGCTCGCTCGCTCGCTCACTGTGTGGGTGTGTGGGTGTAGCTGCTTCTACAATACAGAAAATGCAGACATTTTGGACAAACTTTTCCTCCCACTAAACAGAAATCTAAGGTGTTCAGAACTTGCTGTGCTAGCCATTCTCAAATACAGTTCATACATGAATACATTAAACTGATTACAATATAATATGAGACAAGAAAGAAAACCTTACAATGAATTTCTGTGAAGGAAGCAAAGAAAGAAAACTTTACAATCAATTTCCATCCTCCCCCATAATCTTTATAGCTCTCTTCTGGGAATTGAAGAGTCTTTGGTCTTTACTTCATCTCAGGGTCCTTTTTCATGTCTGCTGGATGGCATTAGGTTTGGCTTGCTGGTAAGAGTGGTCAGTCAGTCTTGGTAGTCTGTCCCAGGGTTGGCTAAGTTTTTTTCTCATGTCAGGTTTTATCAGGAGGCAATCACCAGCAGCAAATTCGAGAGTTATGGTTTGAGCTAGCAGTCCTTTGTTTCGGAGGTGAAGAAGAAGGGGACCCGCGCCAGTCCGGCTTCCGACCCGGGCACAACACAGAGACGGCCTTGGTCACGTTGGTAGATGATCTCTGGAGGGCCAGGGATAGGGGTTGTTCCTCTATCCTGGTCCTATTAGATCGCTCAGCGGCTTTTGATACCATCGACCATGGTATCCTCCTGCACCGGCTGGAGCGGCTGGGGTAAGGGGCACCGTTCTACGGTGGTTCTGCTCCTACCTCTCCGACCGGACGCAGCGTGTGTTGGCAGGGGAGCAGAGGTTGTCCCTGAGGCCTCTCACTTGTGGGGTGCCGCAGGGGTCAGTCCTCTCGCCTCTCCTGTTCAACACATATATGAAACCGCTGGGTGAGATCATCCGTGGTTTTGGGGTGGGATATCATCTATACGCTGATGATACACAGCTGTACATCTCCACCCCGAACCACCCCAACAAGGCCGTTGAAATGATGTCCCGGTGTTTGGAAGCCGTACGGGTCTGGATGGGTGAAAACCGACTCAAACTCAACCCCTCCAAGACGGAGTGGCTGTGGCTTCCAGCCCCCCGGTTCAACCAGCTAATTCCAACACTGGCCATTGGGGGTGAGCAACTGGCCCCCATGGAACGGGCGTGCAATTTGGGCGTCCTCCTGGATGCCCGGCTGTCCATGGATGACCATGTGGCAGCCGTGGCGAGGGGGGCGTTCCACCAGGTTCGCCTGGTGCGCCAATTGCGCCCCCTATTGGACCGGGATGCCCTTTGCACAGTCACTCACATGCTGGTGACGTCCCGCCTAGACTACTGTAATGCTCTCTACATGGGGCTTCCCTTGAGATGCACTCGAAGACTGCAGCTGGTCCAGAACGCGGCCGCGCGGGTGATTATGGGGAGTACGAGATACTCCCATATAACACCTCTCCTGCGCGAGCTGCACTGGCTTCCTGTGGTCTATCGGGTGCGTTTCAAGATACTGATTACCATCTTCAAAGCGCTCCATGGCACAGGACCTAGCTACATGCGGGATCGCATCCTGCCCCATACATCCCTACGACCAATTCGCTCTCACAGAGAGGGACTTCTCCGGGTGCCGTCCACTAAGCAGTGCCAGAGGGCGGCGCCCAGGAGTAGGGCCTTCTCTGTGATGGGCCCAGCCCTCTGGAATGACCTCCCCCCGGATATTAGGATTACCACCGACCTCCGCTCCTTCCGTTCAAAACTCAAGACCCACCTTTTTCAACTAGCAGGCCTGGCTCAACCATAGCTCCATTTTATTCCTCCTGGCAATTTTTAAACTTGTAATTTCCATTGGGGTTTTAATTTAACTTATTTTAATATTTCTATGTTATTATAATATTGTATTGTGTTTTATACCTCCTCCGTACAATGTGTAATTTTATAATATGTGTTTTTATTTATTGTACGCTGCCCCGAGTCCCTTTGTGGAGAGGGAGCGGCTAACAAATTTAATAAAATAAATAAATAAATAAATAATAAATAAATAAATAAGAGGCCAAGTATACAGTTCTTTACAGACATATTTTTAGTCTCATGTTGTGGAATTTCCCCCATTCTGTCCAAGTGTGGAAATCCAAACATTATTTCAGAAGGCAGACGATGTAAATTTCATGGAGCATGACATTCCCACTGCCTCTATGATTGAAACACTTTTACAATGATGAGTAAATTTCCAAGAGGGACAACAAATTGTGTTGCAAACAAACAAACAAATAAAATATCATAGGGTAGAGCACCTTGACTCATAAGCATTTAAAAATGCACTCAGGGATGGAAGAACAGCTTTTTTTTAAAAAAAAAATTGCAATTAAAAAAAAAGAGGTACTTTGAAGCAACACTCCAAAATATCAGATTCCATTCAGATGGAAGCAAATTCTCATTAAGTATGTTAAAACATTTACAAATGTAAGCAAAATATCTCAAAATCATTTATTTTTATAGGTTTAATTAAGTATTTTAAATCTCAAAAATTTCCAGAAGAAAAAGAAATCAAAAGGGTATTCAGAGCAGACAAGGAACTGTAACTGCATAACTTTCATATGCAGATGAAAAGATTACAACAGTGAAAGGTAAAGGTGCAGGAGCAGGTCACCCATTTACTCCAAATTTCTCAGAAGAGAGAGAGAAAAAAGTGGTTAAAGTGAGCAGAAAATCTTCAGCCCCCTTTAATGACCCAAAAGGAAGAGTGTAAAGAAGCCCCCCCCCTCTTTACACAGAGGCATTCACAGGTATCACTGGGGGCATTTCATACACATACTCATGGTAAAAATGAGCAGACACTCACTCTCCCCGCCTTTCCTGCTTCCCTCCAAAGAATGACCCAGAAGGAAGAGGGGGGAAATACACGCAGGCAATCACAGGTCTCTGGATCCCTTCACTTATCACTCCCTGGGGCATTGGGGACACACACTCATATTCATACTGCAATCAGACCTTCATGCTTGCTCATGCCAACCAATCATTATAAGTATTTCAGGGAGCTTTTTTACAAGCCAATGAGCTCCATTTTGTACTATTATTAGAGAATCTCACCCTCCCTTCACATTTGGAAATGGTAACACACATACATACACACACATACCATTAAACAACCTTGCAACTTACTGTTTCTTTATATGAAAAGGAATCAAAGTACATTCACACCAACTTTTACCATCAACATACTCACATTTGCACTGCAATCAGACTGCTTGTGTAAATTAATTTCACATACAAAAATCCCATTTCATTCTTTCTTCATGCAAAGCAATTATTACAATTATTTCAGGGAGCTGTACATAAGCCAATGAGCTCCATTTTCTACTATTAAAAGATCTCAATTTCCCTCCAGGTCTGGAAATGATCACACACACACACACACACACACACACATACATACAAAAATACCATGGAACAACACTTTCAGGCCTGGGGGAGGTCCTGTCCCTTTAAATCTTCAATTTTCTTTCCTTGGGGCTCATTCTCCAAGCATGGGAAAACTCAGAGAGCAGTTTAAATCCTAACTACTCTCCCCTTCCCCACAGCTTCAAGCCCAAATTTAAATCAAAACTGCCTTCTGGAGGCCAGGTTTCTACTTTAGGACCAAGAGAGTAGGTTGGCCAGATAAATGTGCAAAGGGTTTTTACTCAGGTTGAAGGCAAACCTTTAGTAGGAATTTCCTTCATCTCATACATGCAACACAAGGCAACGCTCTCCTCCTCCCCCCAAAAGGTGGAAAAATCTATACTCACCTGAAGAGTACAATCTTCCAGGGCTGAAAGACATGAGAACAAGGTCCCCTCCCCCACAGAAAAGGCATTGTTAGAGGATTAGAGTTAAGGGAGGGGTGTGGGGGAGTAGATAGTTTGCAGGCAGAGTTTGAAAAATAAAACCATCAGTTACTAAACAGATAAACTGGTAACATTATGGGGATATCACAGATGAGAAATGGGGTCAGGATTTACATGCTTCAGGAAAGAAATGAACAGGTAAAATCATTTAAACACACAATAAATGCAAGGATGAAACTTTTCTTGTAAATGAGCTTAAAACATTTCCTGGGTTGTTACTCCAAGGTATAGGGAAGGAAGGAAGGAAAAAACTTCTCTTTACTCTGTTTCTGCTGGCCAAACAGACACAAAGTAAAGACTCCCCCCACCCCACCTTCACTTAGTTTTCTGGGCCCAACAAACTGAGCGAAGGCAATTTCTGCCAGTTTACTCTTTTCTTTCATTGAACAATTTAAAATTATTGTCTTTTGGATTGGAGACATCTTAGTTACAATTACCTTGAGGGTGCACAAAGACTTAGACACACGTTTACACAAGGACAAGGAGAAAATAAGAGGGGGGAAAAGAGAACTCTCAGGTTTACACATCCTAGTCATTCCCAGCACAAATCTGTTAAATTAGGGAAGGCACAAATCTTAACAAACCACGTGGTTGCTTAGAAGACAGAGAAAGAGACAAACAGACAAGAGAAAAAAAGAAATCCCAACGTTTTTGTTTTTCTTTTAAGTACCTTTATGTTGCCAAATTCCTTTTCCTGTGTCATCTTTCAGCAAAGCCCATTTCTCACCCAATTTCCTTGCTCTCTTTTTACTTATGTCAGTCAAAATCTTGGCATCTAAGGAAATTTCTGAGGGCACTTCTGGCCACCCACAAGCTAACGCTTCCCATGACCCTTTACATGCAGGGCTCACTTTGGCCTAGCCGGGTGCCACCCATCGTAAGTTTCAGGAAAAAAAGATTCTGGGAAGGACTTTGATTCCCCCATGAAGTATTCGGCCCCTCCTCTCAGGGAATCATCTGGGTTTTGAGGATCAAAAAAGTAATCCTTGAGGACCTCTGCCCCTCTGCAGTTAGTACCAGGCACCTCTACTGTTTTCCATTCTTTTCTACTCTTTTGGGCCTTTGCTTTTTTGCTTTCACAGAACAAAAGCAACAATAACAACAACAACAAAATTTTCATTCACTTTTCCATCCATTTTCACACACACTCTTCTTTCCCTAACAAAAGGTCCTGTGCTCTGGCCTGACCGTAATACTTTCCAGGCTTTCTTGGTAAAACACACAGAGGAACCAAGATCCAGATGTGATTGGGAGAAAGCATCATCACTCACACACATGCAGGCATACACACATTTCCCATGCTTTGCCATGCTTTAAAATTAAATTTTAGAGAATTAAAATTTAGAGGTAGAGGTACTCACCTTCTTTCCAGGCAGCCTTTGAGCTCAAACTCAAAACCCCTTTAAAACCTAGATCCAAATGGTTAAGGCCAAGATAAAGTCCACCCACAGACTCAATGTGGTCTGTGCCGGCAAGGGAGACTTACCTGGGCCATATCCATTGGTTAGGCTAGCTTGGAGTCCCATCTGTGGGTCGCCAATTGTTGAAAGAAATATCCTTCTGTGTTCGGCTCCAAGTGGGGAAAAAGACACTGTGTCAGCGTTCCAAATATCATGCAGAATTAAATCATTGTCCAAAGCAAAGTTATCCTTAAAACTCCAATTTAATAAGACAGACATGTTGGCATTATGCTATGAAATTTCAACTCTAATGTACATCCTGTGGGTTCAC